>JANPXK010000907.1:0-16275 GCA_024704745.1 Rosa lucieae
TGCCTACATTAAGCCTTTTCTTTCATCACCCTTAAAATCTTTAACCATGAAGCTTAGTATAGTTACAACCCTACCCTTTGTTCTAAGAACTTAGTGGAGCTATCTTTTGAGACATACTATGCGGGTTTGATGCTAGGGATGGAAATTGAGAAGAGGTGAAAGTTCAAGTGTGGGGGTAGACTTGTCCATAGAAAAAAAATATGTGAAAGTCATGAAAAATGAAAGAAAAGAAAAAACGTGTACGGCTAAAAAGAAAGAAAAGAAAAATGTATGTTTATGGATTTTAGTCCCCCATACTTAGTGATTTTGGAGTTTACTTTGAACTGAAGGCCCACTACAGAAAAATTTGGCCTTTTCCATTCCACTATAGTTTAAGGAAGTTTACAATGAAGATTGGGCCCAAATGACGACATTAGGCCCCTTTTCTGTTACCTCTAGGGAAAGTGACGTTTTTTGCAATGCCTTGGTGGATTTCTTGAGGTCTCTACATCTACATGAGCTCTGCTAGGTTTTTGGACACTTTGATAACTCCCTAACCTTCATTTCTTAAAACCTTGAGCCTTGGCCCCATTACAACCTTTAAGAAACCTTCTTGATCCTTAAGATGGGGACCGCCTTTGATGTGGAGATGAGTTACAGAGTGACCTATGGCTTGGGTCCATCTTGGCAAGTAGTTGGTATCTTCATGAGATCTTTAAAAGAAAAATATATCATGTGCTTTCCTTTCATATAATATGTGATATACTTGCTATCTTTCACATATACTTGAGTGTATAAGCTTTTAAGCATTGCCATGATCTGAAGAAGAAAAGAGTGGATATACCTTGTGAGGATTTGAATCATCTTATCTGAAAACATGCTGAGCTCCAACCCATCACCATTGTTTACAACCAAGTCCTACTGTGTATGTGAATTATGTGTTTCAATTAACTCTCGAATGCTTAACATTGATTCTTGGTGAGTGCTAATCTTATGTTGTGAAAGTAAGAGATCTGAGACAAAAAGTTGAAGGGCAATAGAGTCATTGTTTGTGTAGAGTCTTTAAATTTCGTTGAGTCTTAGTTGAGTCTTTGTGTGATTTTGCTAAGGGACTAGCAAAAGATAAGTGTGGGGGAATTACGAATTGAGGATGTGGTCTCTTGAATCTCGAAAGCAAGCTTCAAGGATGGTGGTGGATGATGGATGCTCACGGCAATTCTTCTTCTCCCTTGGCCTTGCTTGAACTCGTGGCTTGCTCTAGAGGATGGAGATAGGAGAGGAAAACCTCACGGCAACAAGAGTAAAATTTCTGATTTTTTTTTCTCAAGTTTTCTAGAGAGTCTAAGGTTCTTTTAACGTCACATATAAGAGAGTATATATAGGAGCACGGCCTCCTTGCTCTCCAAGCCGTCCTCTTTTCTGAATTTCTCACGGAATTAATGTAGTCATTCCACATACCTTCCTCCAATGCAAGCTTGCCACATAAGCCCTATGAGGTGGTCCAACCAATCACAAAATTCCATTTAATTTCCTAATAATCTTGGCCGAAATACCATGAATATATTCTGATTTTACACTTTAATTTCGGCCAAAATTCCTTTAGGGAATATAGGAATGTATCTAGACTTCTTTTGAGCTTTTCTTGGTCTCCACCTTTTTCTCTTTCCTTTTATTTCTCCCTTGAATATCTCTTGCCGAATTCTCTAGGGTTTTCTTTTAATTCCCTTGTTTTTCTCTTGGCATTGGACGGCAAACTCTCTAGGGTAAGTCTCCAAGTATATTTTCTTTCCATAAAAATTACCCTAGAAAATCTCAACCGAAATCTCTTTGATAATTCTGATTTTCCACGTCATTTTCCTTGTTTCTCTCCTTGCTTTTGGACGGCAAACTCTCCCTAGGGTTTAATCATGTGTTAAAACCCTAATTCCATGGCTTTGTGGGCTTTAATCCAATTGCCGAAAATCCACTTCATTCTTGAGAGTTCTTGGGCCTCCATGCGCCACCTTTATGCCATGTCATCATCTAGAGTCTTCAAGAAGCTTCTCTCATGCCATGTCACTTCATTAATTCGATCTCCATTCATGGTTGGCTCAAGAGTCTTGTTTTGGCAAGATTTCCTTTTCTGGACAGGGTTTCCTGGTTGGACCAGGAAAGCTTCATTTCTTCATTTCTGCTCATTTGTGCTTCCCTTTGTACTTCATCTTGTCTCCCTCCAACGTTGGCTAGCTTCTCTCTCCATTTGTGAGCTCATTTAAGCTCATTTGTGACAAGGACCTGAAAATAGAAACTGTTAGTGAAAAATAGAAATTTTCCTAAAATGAAAAAGGGCAACTTTCCTAAACTGAAAATGGGAAACTTTCTAAAAATGAAAAATAGAAACTACAAAATAGAAACTTTCTACAAATAGGAACTTTCCCAATCGAAGAATGGAAACTTTCCTAAACAGGGTTATATTAAGGAAATAACGCAGAAAATGTAGGGAAATGCAGTTAAAACGTCGCATTAAAATGCTCCTATCAAATTCCCCCACACTTAGCTTTTGCTAGTCCCTTAGCAAAATCACACTAAGACACACACTAAGACTCAACGAAAATTTAGAGACTCTACACAAGCAAAGACTCTAATGCCCTTCAACTTTTTGTTTCAGCAATCTCTTACTTTCATAACACCAAGATTAGCACTCAACCAAAATTCAATGTTTAAGCATTCGAGGGTTAATTGAAACACATAATCTTCACATACACAAGTAGGACTTGGTTGTAACAATGGTGATGGTTTCTGTTAAGCATGTTTCAGACAAGTATGATTCAAATCCTCACAAGGTATATCCACTCTTTCTTCTCTAAGAATTCAAGGCAATGCTTAAAAGCTTATAATCACTCATGTATATGTGAGAGAACATATTTAAAGGCATTCAAATAGCTCACATATATAAGAAACGAAAAGCACTTTGTGAATATAATTTTTTTTTTTTTTTTCAAAATATCTCATAAAGGATACCAACTACTTGCACAGATGGACCCAAGCCATAGGTTCAACTCTTGTAACTCATCTCCACATCAAGGGCTGTCCCATCTTAAGGATCAAGAAGGTCTTCTCAAGGGTTGTAATGGGGCTAAGGCTCAAGGTTTAAAGAACGAAAGGTAAGGATTTATCAAATGTCCTAAAAACCTAGTAGTAGAGCACATGTAGATGTAGATATCAAGAATCCACCAAGGCATTGCAAAAACGTCACTTTCCCTAGAGGTAACATAAAAGGGCCTAATGTCTTCATGTTGGGCCCAATCTTCATTGTAAACTTCCCTTGAACTATAGTGGAATGGACAAAGGCCAAATTTTTCTGTAGTGGGCCTTCAGTTCAAAGTAAACTCCAAAATCACTAAGTATGGGGGACTAAAATCCATAATCATACATTTTTCTTTCTTTTTAGCCGTACATAATTTTTTCTTTCTTTCATTTTTCACGGCTTTCACATATTTTTTTTTCTCTATGGACAAGTCTACCCCCACACTTGAACTTTCACCTCTTCTCAATTTTCATCCTTAGCACCAAACCCACGTAGTATGTCTCAAAAGATAGCTCCACTAGCTCTTAGAACAAAGGGTAGGGTTGTAACTATACTAAGCTTCATGGTTAAGGGTTTTAAGGGTGATGAATAAAAAGGCTTAATGTAGGCTCAAAGGGGCTTATCTAGGGGAGTCCCACGACGGGCACAAATAGGGACACAAGTTCATTTGGCAATGGTGGTAATTCCTAGGTTGCCTCTATCCCTTCCAGAATCAGGGCCATGTATTGATATACGTCTCAACAAGCACAAGAGCGAATTCTAGCATTCTCTAGTCCATCAAACTTAATCTATGGCAAGTAGTCAATCAAATGAAGAATAATGAGATCATCAAAACATCGCCAAGAAAATATGAATATATTTTTCATTTATCACTCCAAGAAAAAGGGACATGGCTCAAATATCTCACATGGGCTTTTTGAATCAAAACTTATCTTAACATGCTCATATTCTGTACCAAGGTCACGAGATCCATATCCACTACACATGCAGCATTTTTCATATCTCAATTAACCAAAGAATAACCATGTTAAAACATCTCAATATGTGATCCTCTTTTAATCATGATTTCAGAGATATAGAATCATCCTAGACAGTTGAAAGGCATCCTATGACTCAAAAACAAAAAATAAAAGCAACGAAAATTTTTAAATTTTTGACATTTTTTCGATTTTTTTTTTTGTATTTTTCATATTATGACTCAAGACAAATATAAAATCCCTTCCCCACACTTAAATATTGCATTGTCCTCAATGTAATCAAGAATAAGCATGCAATGAAACACTTAAGCATATAGGGATGGAATTTACGAAAAGATCTACTAAATTCAAAAAGAAAGATGAAAAGAGAGAGAAATAGGGAAGGAGAAATCAAATCTGCGTGTGTAGACTCCTTCACAACTACTTCTGAATTGGGTTGCCTCCCAAGCAGCGCTTGAATTTAACGTCTTTCAGCCAGACGGGCCTCCACTAAATAAAGTTAGTGACTATAATTAACAAAGAAATACAAATGAATGATCTATACAAAAAACGTCACTATTCACTATTCATTTTTTTTATTTTTTTAATTTTTTTTTAATTTTAGACAAGTATAAATGTACATAATTTTACACAGAGACACAAGTACAAAATGTCACTATTCATGATTACTATTCACAAATTTATAAAGAGAAGTATAAATTACAAAATATCCACAAACTTCACAAATAAACCACGTAAGAAGTTTATTAAATGTACAAAACAACACAATTTACATGTGGAGGTTATGTTCAAGTGTATTATTATCTTTACAAATATAGTTAATACTCAATTGATTACAAGTTGTAAGTCGAGCCCAATAGAAACCAACTACTTGGTGAGATACGATCTAGGGATAGTCGCCTAGACATAAGTCGCTTTCCTTTGTTTCAGAAGGCTAGATGGCCAGATTAAGAGGTAAGTGAGAGGGAGGACTCATTTTGGTGACACTACGGAGGCTACTCCCTCATTGAGGTTTAGGCCCCTATTGGCTACTCCCACATTGTGGTTTAGGCACGGTCTATAGTGTCTCTGAGATCCAATTTGAACCCATCACTCAGGGTCTCAACCTAAGACACCACCTATATGCCCCTTACTCAGCTTGGAAAGAACTCATGTGTTAGACAGTTCTCCAAATGCTAATAAAGGCCGCCCTCAACCTTATAAGACCTCAGAAAGGCACTAATGAAGGGTTAAGGCCAATATTAACAAAAGGGCCCTTATCTACTCATACGATTTTACACACTTATAACAATCAAGAACTTAACAATATTCACAATTAATTCTTTACATTTCCTTTGTTTAGACACATTTTACACAAAAACTTTCAGACAAGACAACAAACAAACGTCACAATTTTTTTTTTTTTCTTCTTTTTTTTTTTTTTTTTTTCTTTTCTACTTTTTACGAAAATACTTACAAAGTTTCTACTCTTTTCCTTTTCTGTACAATTATTTTCAACACTTAGGTACGGGAACAGGGAGTCTCGATGTACAATGGGACTGAAACAACTACCCTTTTCAAGACTATGTTTAATCCAATATACCTTAGTGAATCACAATATTTTCATTTGTTATATATATCATTGATTTCAAATTCAATTCCAAGCGGTAAATCAAGAGGACGTGCGGCCCAAGTATAGTCGTCTAGACACAAAGTCCCTCCTACATCCTTTGGGCAACCTTACTGAAATGGCCAGGTAGGGGAGGCGAACACGAGAGACAAAATCCATTTTGGGCATGAGCTAAGCCCATTTGTAAGCACTTCTGGATTCAAAAACCGTCATGATCGTTGTCCCCTTCCTAGACCCATCCCACATAGGCTATCTTACTTGGATGAAAAAGGTCCAAGTGTGAAGACAGTTCAATGAATGTTAATAAAGGCCGCCCTCAACCTTAAGGGACCTGAACTAGGTACCAATAAGGGGTTTAGGCCAATATTAATAAACACGACTTCACCTATTCCTCTTTAATTTACAACTCACAATTAAAATTCGTATTCAATAATATAAATAACAACCTAAGTAATTAATTAACTAATTCACTTACAAATTATGAACAATTAACAAGTAATTTTTTTTTTTTTTTTTTCGAACACAATATATAAACAAAACAAATATTCACAATATGACAAATGATTTTTCAATCCCCGGCAACGGCGCCAAAAATTGATGTCGCTTTTGGGAAGCGCACAATTTAACCCTGAAATGTCATTAGTAGTATAAAGTAAATAGGGATCGTTCTATTCCGGGGATTGAGGGTACACCTGTCATTGATAAACAATTAAACAATTAAAATTACAACAAAGTATAATATTCACAAAGATATTCACAAATATAAACATTATTTACGAAAAAGGGGGGATTTTGTTTTTGGTTTTCGAAAATACAACTAAGTTAACAAAATAATTAAAATGCAAAAACATAACAATACAAATGGAATGAGAGAACAAAGATCAAAAACCGAAACATATGATTAAAATTTGATCAAACCCTAATATTGTTCATCTAAGTCATGAGAAAGGAGTTGATCATGTGAAACGTTAAAAGCAAACAATTTCCCATATTTTACTTTCAATGCTAATTAATCTAAGTGAAAGCACAAAGACTAATCCTATCAAACATGCATTCAAGCCCTAGAAAGCTAGTCAATCATAACATGTTCACGCATTACACATAGAGAAAGGCTATCAACTCAAGTGTACAACTTAGTATGGAAAAGTCCACCTAATTGCAATTCTCTTTAATTAAATTCGATCTTTGTCCAAAACCTTTACTACTTTGATTCAAGTTTAACACAAAACGAAAAGTCGATTTCATGTTCTTAAACCTAGCAACAATTATGCATAAATCCTATAAGTGTCGACCCAAATAAGATTAATACACAAAGGATATCTATAACGCAAATTTAATTAAACAAACCCACATAAGCAACTCTTCGAAGAACAATATATGAACTGAAAATTCTCAATTAATCATAAAAATTCCAGAAATTAATATTTGTTCAAACACATATGTCAACTAGAACAAAACCAACGAAATCAAAGCAAAGGTTACAAAGGTGAATCGGATTACACCGTGAGATGGAGATGAGATGAACGAATTGAGGATGTGGTCTCTTGAATCTCGAAAGCAAGCTTCAAGGATGGTGGTGGATGATGGATGCTCACGGCAATTCTTCTTCTCCCTTGGCCTTGCTTGAACTCGTGGCTTGCTCTAGAGGATGGAGATAGGAGAGGAAAACCTCACGGCAACAAGAGTAAAATTTCTGATTTTTTTTTCTCAAGTTTTCTAGAGAGTCTAAGGTTCTTTTAACGTCACATATAAGAGAGTATATATAGGAGCACGGCCTCCTTGCTCTCCAAGCCGTCCTCTTTTCTGAATTTCTCACGGAATTAATGTAGTCATTCCACATACCTTCCTCCAATGCAAGCTTGCCACATAAGCCTGATAGGAGCATTTTAATGCGACGTTTTACTTGTTTTTCCCTACATTTTCTGCGTTATTTCCTTAATAAAACCCTGTTTAGGAAAGTTTCCATTCTTTGATTGGGAAAGTCCCTATTTGTAGAAAGTTTCTATTTTTGTAGTTTCTATTTATCATTTTTTAGTAGTTTCCATTTTCAGTAGTTTCTATTTTCATTTTAGAAAGTTTCCCATTTTCAGTTTAGATTTAAAAGTTGCCATTTTCATTTTAGGAAAGTTTCTATTTTTCTTACTAGTTTCTATTTTCAGGACCTCCGAGCTAGAAAGTGGAAATGAACTCACAAATGGAAAGAGGAGCTTGCGATCGCCAAGGGGAGCAAAGATGAAGAACAATGAGCCACAGAAATGAGCAGAAATGAAGAAAAGAAGTTTTCCTGGTCCAACCAGGAAACCCTGCGGAAAGGAGGAAAGCCCACCAATGAAGTTTCCAACGTTACTATGAAAAAGAAATGGAAAATAAGTGTTGTGACGTTGGAAGGTGACATGGCATAGAAGTGACGCATGGAGGCCCATAAACTCTCAAGACTGTTGGATTTTCGGCTAATTGGATAAAAGCCCACAAGAGCCCATGGAACTAGGGTTTGTGACGCAAACCCTAGCCCTAAAGATGATGTGTTTGCCGTGAATTTGCAAGAGAGAAACAAGGAGATAGCGTCCCAAGAAATCAGAAATTAAAAGGAGATTTTCTAGGGTTATTTTTATGGAAATAAATCAAGAGATAAACCCTAGAGACTCCTAGCCGTCCAAGCAAGAGAGAAACAAGGAATTGCCGTGCAAAATAAAAGAAAACCCTAGAGAATTCGGCCAAGGGATAATGAAGAGAGAAACTAGGGTTTTGCCGTGTGGAAAATCAGAAATTCAAGAGAGATTTCGTGGAGATTTCTTAGGGAGCTTTTAAAGGAAAGAGAATATGTGTTGAACACAAAAAGCTCTAAACGGAGTCTAGATTCATCCCCCTTTAATCCCTAAATATATTGTTGCCGAAATTAGTGTATAAAATCAGAAATTATCTTTTTATTTCGGCAAGAATTATTTAGGGAATTAATTCTGGAATTTGTGATTGGTTGCACCACCTCGTAGGGCTTATGTGGCACAAAACCATTGGAGGAAATTATGTGGAGGAAGCAAGCTATTGCCGTGAGTTTTCTAGGGTTTTGGACGGATTGGACACCTAGAGGCCGTGCTCCTATATATTCTTCCCCTCTCTCAACGTCAAGGGTTCCTAGTTCCCACTTTTACGTTTTATACTTTGAGAAAAATTCAGAAAACTCTCTCTAGCCTAGCCGTGCTCTTCTCCATCCTCTAGGGCAACCACGAAGTGCAAGCAAGGCCAAGGAAGAAGAAGACAAGCCGTGAACACCATCCATCCTCCACCTTGAAGATTGCTTTCGAAATTCAAGAGACCATTCATCACTTCATTCATCTCATCTTCATCCACGGTGTAATCCGATTCTCCTTGTAACCTTTGCTTTGTATTTTCGTTGTTTTGCCTTAGTTGACACTATGTTTGAACAATTGTTAAATTCTGGAATTTTATGATTAATTGTTAATTTTCAGTGCGATTTATGGTTGCTTTTGTGTGAGTGTTTGATTAAATTTGCATGATAGATAACTTTTGTATTTAATCTTATGTGGTTGCAAACACTTAGGGTTTTGATATAATTGGTGCTACGAATTTAAGAACATGAATCAACTTTTTGGTTTTGGTTCTTGAATCAATAAGTAGTAAAGGTTTTGTACAAAACCGAATTTAATCAAAGAAGATTGCAATTAGGTGGACTTTTTCATACTAAGTTGCACATTTGAGTTGATAGCCTTTCTAGGTGCTTAATGCGTTAAACATGACATGATTGACTAGCTTTCTAGGGTTTGATTGCATGTTTGATAGGATTAATCTAGGTGCTTTCGCTTAGGTTAATTAGCATTGAAAGTAAAATATGGGAAATTGTTTGCTTTTGAACGTTTCACATGATCAACTCCTCTTGCATGACTATGATGAACAATGATGAACTTGAATCAATTTTAATCATGAGTTTCGACTTTGATCCTTGTTCTCACATCCCATTTGTATTTTTATGTTTTTGCATTTTAATTATTTAGTTAACTTAGTATTTATTTTCGGCAAAATAAAACCAAAAACCAAAAATCCCCCCTTTTTCGTAAATATGTATATATTTTGTTATATTTTTGTAAATATTATACTTTGTTTTAATTTTAATTGTTTGTTTGTCCTACAATGACAGGTGTACCCTCAATCCCCGGAATAGAACGATCCCTATTTGCTTATACTACTAACGATATTTTAGGGTTAAATTGGTCGCTTCCCAAAAGCGACATCAATTTTTGCCCTATGAGGTGGTCCAACCAATCACAAAATTCCATTTAATTTCCTAATAATCTTGGCCGAAATACCATGAATATATTCTGATTTTGCACTTTAATTTCGGCCAAAATTCCTTTAGGGAATATAGGAATGTATCTAGACTTCTTTTGAGCTTTTCTTGGTCTCCACCTTTTTCTCTTTCCTTTTATTTCTCCCTTGAATATCTCTTGCCGAATTCTCTAGGGTTTTCTTTTAATTCCCTTGTTTTTCTCTTGGCATTGGACGGCAAACTCTCTAGGGTAAGTCTCCAAGTATATTTTCTTTCCATAAAAATTACCCTAGAAAATCTCAACCGAAATTCTCTTTGATAATTCTGATTTTCCACGTCATTTTCCTTGTTTCTCTCCTTGCTTTTGGACGGCAAACTCTCCCTAGGGTTTAATCATGTGTTAAAAACCCTAATTCCATTGGCTTTGTGGGCTTTTAATCCAATTGCCGAAAATCCACTTCATTCTTGAGAGTTCTTGGGCCTCCATGCGCCACCTTTATGCCATGTCATCATCTAGAGTCTTCAAGAAGCTTCTCTCATGCCATGTCACTTCATTAATTCGATCTCCATTCATGGTTGGCTCAAGAGTCTTGTTTTGGCAAGATTTCCTTTTCTGGACAGGGTTTCCTGGTTGGACCAGGAAAGCTTCATTTCTTCATTTCTGCTCATTTGTGCTTCCCTTTGTACTTCATCTTGTCTCCCTCCAACGTTGGCTAGCTTCTCTCTCCATTTGTGAGCTCATTTAAGCTCATTTGTGATTTGTGACAAGGACCTGAAAATAGAAACTGTTAGTGAAAAATAGAAATTTTCCTAAAATGAAAAAGGGCAACTTTCCTAAACTGAAAATGGGAAACTTTCTAAAAATGAAAAATAGAAACTACAAAATAGAAACTTTCTACAAATAGGAACTTTCCCAATCGAAGAATGGAAACTTTCCTAAACAGGGTTATATTAAGGAAATAACGCAGAAAATGTAGGGAAATGCAGTTAAAACGTCGCATTAAAATGCTCCTATCAGCAAATCCTAAACCCTAGAAGGGAGAAGTTTGGAAAATCACTGTTCATAAACTCAAATTGAAACTAGGGCTTTGAATGTCACTAGGACGACACATTTAAAGATTTCGAACCAATTTGACTAAAAGCGAAAGCAAATCCTAAACCCTAGTTGGGAGAAGTTTGGAAAATCACTGTTCATCAACTCAAATTGAAACTAGGGCTTTGAATGTCTCTAGGACGACACATTTAAAGATTTCGAAACGGTTTCACTAAAAGCAAAAGCAAATCCTAAACCCTAGAGGGTAAAAGTTTGGAAAATCACTGTTCAAAAACACAAATTGAAACATAGTGATCAAATTGTTTGAAAAAGCAACTAGGGCTTTGAATCTCACTACAACAACGCATTTAAAGATTTAGAAGCCATTTCACTAAAAGTGAAAGCAAATCTTAAACCCTTGAAGGGAGAAGTTTGGAAAATCACTGTTCCTAAACTCAAATTGAAACTAGGGCTTTGAATCTCACTAGGACGACACATTTAAAGATTTCGAAACCATTTCACTAAAAGCGAAAGCAAATCCTAAACCCTTGAAGGGAGAAGTTTGGAAAATCACTGTTCATAAACTCAAATTGAAACTAGGGCTTTGAATGTCACTAGGGCGACACATTTAAAGATTTCGAAACCATTTCACTAAAAGCGAAAGCAAATCCTAAACCCTTGCAGGGAGAAGTTTGGAAAATCACTGTTCCTAAACTCAAATTGAAACTAGGGCTTTGAATCTCACTAGGGACACATTTAAAGATTTCGAAACCATTTCACTAAAAGCGAAAGCAAATCCTAAACCCTTGAAGGAGAAGTTTGGAAAATCACTGTTCATAAACTCAAATTGAAACTAGGGCTTTGAATGTCACTAGGGCGACACATTTAAATATTTCGAAACCATTTCACTAAAAGCGAAAGCAAATCCTAAACCCTTGCAAGGAGAAGTTTGGAAAATCACTGTTCCTAAACTCAAATTGAAACTAGGGCTTTGAATCTCACTACGACGACACATTTAAAGATTTCGAAACCATTTCACTAAAAGCGAAAGCAAATCCTAAACCCTAGAAGGGAGAAGTTTGGAAAATCACTGTTCATAAACTCAAATTGAAACTAGGGCTTTGAATGTCACTAGGACGACACATTTAAAGATTTCGAACCAATTTGACTAAAAGCGAAAGCAAATCCTAAACCCTAGTTGGGAGAAGTTTGGAAAATCACTGTTCATAAACTCAAATTGAAACTAGGGCTTTGAATGTCACTAGGACGACACATTTAAAGATTTCGAAACGGTTTCACTAAAAGCAAAAGCAAATCCTAAACCCTAGATGGTAAAAGTTTGGAAAATCACTGTTCAAAAACACAAATTGAAACAGAGTGATCAAATTGTTTGAAAAAGCAACTAGGGCTTTGAATCTCACTACGACAACGTATTTAAAGATTTAGAAGCCATTTCACTAAAAGCGAAAGCAAATCCTAAACCCTTGCAGGGAGAAGTTTGGAAAATCACTGTTCATAAACTCAAATTTAAACTAGGGCTTTGAATCTCACTAGGACGACACATTTAAAGATTTCGAAACCATTTCACCAAAAGCGAAACCAAATCCTAAACCCTAGTTGGGAGAAGTTTGGAAAATCACTGTTCATAAACTCAAATTGAAACTAGGGCTTTGAATCTCACTACGACAACGTATATAAAGATTTAGAAGCCATTTCACTAAAAGCGAAAGCAAATCCTAAACCCTAGAAGGGAGAAGTTTGGAAAATCACTGTTCATAAACTCAAATTGAAACTAGGGCATTGAATGTCATTAGGACGACACATTTAAAGATTTCGAAACCATTTCACTAAAAGCGAAAGCAAATCCTAAACCCCTTAGAAGGGAGAAGTTTGGAAAATCACTGTTCATAAACTCAAATTGAAACTAGGGCTGTGAACATCACTTGGACGACACATTTAAAGATTTCGAAACCATTTCACTAAAAGCGAAAGCAAATCCTAAACCCTAGAAGGGAGAAGTTTGGAAAACCACTGTTCGTAAAGTCAAATTGAAACTAGGGCTTTGAATGTCACTAGGACGACACATTTAAAGATTTCGAACCAATTTCACCAAAAGCGAAAGCAAATCCTAAACCCTAGTTGGGAGAAGTTTGGAAAATCACTGTTCATAAACTCAAATTGAAACTAGGGCTTTGAATGTCACTAGGATGATAGGAGCATTTTAATGCGACGTTTTAATTGTATTTCCCTACATTTTTCTGCGCCATTTCTTTTAAAAATCCCTGTTTTGGAAAGTTTCCATTCTTTGATTGGGAAAGTTCCTTATTGTAGAAAGTTTCCATTTTTGTAGTTTTCATTTCTCATTTCTGGCAAGTTGCCATTTTCAGTTTAGGAAAGTTTCTATTTTTCATTTTTAGTAAGTTTCTATTTTCATTTTTTAGGAAGTTTCTATTTTGAGTATAGTTTCTATTTTCAGGACTCCGAGCTAAAAGTGGAAATGAACGCACGAATGGAAAGAGGAGCTTGCGAACATCAGACGAACGAATATGAGAGAAAACGGCCCACCACATTTGAGCAGAAATGAAGAAGAAGAAACAAGTTTCCTAGTCCAACCAGGAAATCCTGCGAAATGGAGGAAGGCTTCCCTAGCAAGTTTCCAACGCAACCATGAAAAAGAAATGGAAAAATAATGTGTTTTGTGTTGGAAGATGAGAAGGCTTGAAGAAGAGCAACGAGGCCCAAGAAAACTCTTTGGATTTTCGGCAAAATGGATCAAGGCCCATCAAAGCCCATGACATTAGGGTTTGTGACGCACAACCCTAACCCTAGGGTTGCATGCCGTGCCAAAACTAAAGGGAGGAGAGAAAAGTGGCGTGAAATATCAAGAGAAAATAAAAGATTACGCAAGAGATTTCTAGGGTGAAGTTTATGGAAGAAAAGCACCAAATGGTGTCTACATGCATCCTAGAAACCCTAAGTATATTTTGGACGAAAATACAAGAAGAAAATATATATTAGGGACTTTTGGAGTTTTGATTGGTTGGATGACACTAGGGCTTACTTGGCAATTCTCATTGGTGGAAGGCATGTGGAATTATTAATTTAATTCCTTGAGAAAATAAACAGAAAATCACGGCTTGGAGACCAAGCATTGCCGTTCCCTATATATAGAAGCACCCTAGACGCATCATATCATCACCCCATAATTCAGAAAATTCTCTCTACGTGAAAGCTCTCTCTCCATCCTCTAGTGCATTCAACGTTTCAAGCAAGGAAGAAGAAGAAGAAGAAGGAGCCGTGAGCATCATCATCCATTCACCACCTTGAAGCTTGCTTTCGAGATTCAAGAATCCATACGTTTTATCCTTCATCCTCATCTTCATCTCACGGTGTAATTCAACCTCTTTCTTTGTAACCTTGTTTGATTTCGTTGGAATTGTTCTAGTTGACATTGATGTTTGAACAAAGTTTTAATTCTGAAATTTTATGATTGATTAAGGATTTTCGATTTCTATGTTGTGATTCCAAGTTGTTTATGTGTGTTGTTTCGATTGAATTTGCGTTATAGATAACTTTTGTATTTTAATCTTATGTGGTTGCAAACACTTAGGGTTTTGATATAATTGGTGCTAGGTTTAAGAACATGAAATCGACTTTTCGTTTTGTGTAAACTTGAATCAAAGTAGTAAAAGGTTTTGGACAAAAATCGAATTCAATTGAAGAGGATTGCAATAGGTGAACTTATTCATACTAAGTTTACACTGAGTTGATAGCCTTTCCTTGAACTTCTTGCGTTGAACATGTATGATTGACTAGCTTTCTAGGGTTTGATTACATGTTTGATAGGATTAATCTTGTGCTTTCATTTAGATTAATTAGCGTTGAAAAGTAAATATGGGAAATCGTTTGCTTTCGAATGTTTCACATGATCAACTCCTTTCACATGACTTGGAAGAACAATATGAAGTTAATTCGAATTCAATCATGAACTTGGTTTTAATCTTTGTTTCTCACATGTCATTCTTGTATTTGTGTTTTTGTTTATACTTAGTTTTAATTCTTTTAATTTTCGAAAAACCCAAAAAACCTAAAACCCCCTTATTTCGTGAATAGTGTTTATATGTGTGAATATTATACTTTGTTTTATTTTAATTGTTTAAATTGTCCTACACTGACAGGTGTACCCTCAATCCCCGGAATAGAACGATCCCTATTTGCTTATACTACTAATGATATTTAAAGGGTTAAATTATATGCTTGCTTTGAGCGTATCATAGGACGACACATTTAAAGATTTCGAACCAATTTCACCAAAAGCGAAAGCAAATCCTAAACCCTCGTTGGGAGAAGTTTGGAAAATCACTGTTTATAAACTCAAATTGAAACTAGGGCTTGAATGTCACTAGGACGACACATTTAAAGATTTCGAACCAATTTGACTAAAAGCGAAAGCAAATCTAAACCCTAGTTGGGAGAAGTTTGGAAAATCACTGTTCATAAACTCAAATTGAAACTAGGGCTTTGAATGTCACTAGGACGACACATTTAAAGATTTCGAAACGGTTTCACTAAAAGCAAAAGCAAATCCTAAACCCTAGATGGTAAAAGTTTGGAAAATCACTGTTCAAAACACAAATTGAAACATAGTGATCAAATTGTTTGAAAAAGCAACTAGGGCTTTGAATCTACGACAACGCATTTAAAGATTTAGAAGCCATTTCACTAAAAGCGAAATCAAATCCTAAACCCTAGAAGGGAGAAGTTTGGAAAATCACTGTTCATAAACTGAAATTGCAACTAGGGCTCTGAATGTCACTAGGATGACACATTTAAAGATTTCGAAACCATTTCACTAAAAGCGAAATTAAATCCTAAACCCTAGAAGGGAGAAGTTTGGAAAATCACTGTTCATAAACTCAAATTGAAACTTGGGCTTTGAATGTCACTAGGACGACACATTTAAAGATTTCGAACCAATTTGACTAAAAGCGAAAGCAAATCCTAAACCCTAGTTGGGAGAAGTTTGGAAAGTCACTATTCATAAACTCAAATTGAAACTAGGGCTTTGAATGTCACTAGGACGACACATTTAAAGATTTCGAAACGGTTTCACTAAAAGCAAAAGCAAATCCTAAACCCTAGAGGGTAAAAGTTTGGAAAATCACTGTTCAAAACACCAATTGAAACTATGATCAAATTTTGAAAAAGCACTAGGGCTTTGAATCTCACTACAACAACGCATTTAAAGATTTCGAAACCATTTCACTAAAAGCGAAAGCAAATCCTAAACCCCTTAGAAGGGAAAGTTTGGAAAATCACTGTTCATAA
>JANPXK010000908.1:0-11638 GCA_024704745.1 Rosa lucieae
GTTACATCTTCCTCATTGGTAGGCATGTACACATTGTTCTCCACTTGCCTTCCACTTCTCAAGGTGGTAATAGCTTTGGCTTCATGCCTTGGGTTATTCTCCACTTGGCTTGGGAACACACCTTGCTTCCTTTGACTCAACTCATTAGCTAGTTGACCCATTTGTACCTCAAGCTTACTCACACTTTGTTGAATGACATTGATCTTCTCATCTTGCTTTGCTTGATTATTCACAAAGGCCGTCATCATTTCTTCAAGGGTAGGTGTCTTTCTTGCTTCTTGAATTGGCACTTGGGGTTGTTGAAGAGGTAGAGGTTGTTGAGGTGGTGCTTGATAAGGTGGTCTAGGAGCATGATAAGCATTGTTTGCTCCTTGATTGTTGAAGTGTGAGCTACTTGCACCTTGATAGCCACCTCCTTGCCTTTGGTAACCTTGACCTTGTTCACGGTTTTGATTCCCGCCCCAACCAAAATTAGGGTGATTCCTCCACCCGGGATTATAAGTGTTGCTATAAGGATCATTCTTTGGCCTTGTTTGGTTGCTGAGAAGATTGCATTGCTCTATCAATTCCGGGTACATGTCGCTTTGTGAACACTCCGTTGTGCTATGGTACACACTTTCGCAAATCAAGCAAGCTTGCTCCATGGATTTGACTCCCAAACTAGGCTCCCGAATTTGGCTTGGTGATGCCATTTGATTGGGGTCTTCCTTGTGCTTGTAAATCATGTCAAGTTTCTTTTGCATTTCTCCTTCTATCCGCTTCAACTCTTGTTGCATTTGAACACTTGGAATATCAACATTATACATGCCTCTCCTTTGCTCTTGCTCCCTCATAGGTACTTGTGCACTTTTTCATCATTGGCTTTCTATCCGAGGCACTATCATAGAGTTGAGAAGATTCACTCATTTCATCTAGAATCTTCATCGCTTCATCTTCGGTCTTGTTCATGAAACATCCCCCACAAGCATTATCAACTCTCCTCCTTGTGTCTTGTGAAAGCCCGGTGTAGAAGGCACTTAGAACCGCTACCTTAGAGAGGCCATGATTGGGAACACCACCTTCTATATCCTTGAATCTCTCCCATGTCTCATAGAATGACTCATTTGGTAGCTCTCGGAAGTTCATCAACTCATTCCTCAATGAATTAGACTTGTGAGGAGGGAAATAGAACTTGAGGAATACCCTTTGCATCTCTTCCCAAGTGTGGATACTACTTGGGGGAAGCTTGTACAACCATTTCTTAGCTTTGTCCTTCAATGAAAAGGGGAAGAGCCGAAGACGTAAGTTGCCTTCATCAATACCCAAAAGTTGAACGTGTGAGCATGCTTCATTGAACTCTTGAGGTGCAAGTAAGGCTCATTACTTGGCAAGCCAAAGAAGAGGGGTAAGTTTGCAATAGTCCCCGGCTTTATGTCAAAAGCAACGGCACATGGTGGAAGCACGATGCAACTTGGATGATTGGAGATTGTTGGCAAAGTGTACTCCTTCATGGGGCGTGGTTCATCCATTGTGGGTATCCGGGCTATTTTAGCTTGCAACTCTTCCGCCAATTTCTTTATGAGATCAAGAGTTTCTTGCGGTATCCGAGTTTCTTCACCACTATCTTCAAGAACTTGATCAATAGATATGTTATCTCCACTTGGTGTGCTTGGAGATGATGGAGTGGAATATGTTGAATTGATCCTTGGACTACTTATAGGTGATTCGTGAGACATAAACACCTATAAAATTTCAAAACAAAGGTAAGAAAATAAGTCGAAATACAAAAAGAAACAAAAAACAAGAAATTGAAAAATTCTGAAAACAGGGGAAACGACCGGTCGGCGACACTTGCCGACTGGTCGGTGAGCTTCTGACCCCTAAAATAACACTTGCCGACTGGTCGGAAATTTCCAACGACTGGTCGGCGAGACAAAAATCACACGAAATTAACACAAACGACCGGTCGGCGAAGACCAACGACTGGTCGGCAAACAAAGATAAAATAAAAACAAGAAAAATTTCTAGCTAATCCCTAAGGCTACCCAAGCTAGGGATTGGATTTCACACCAATCCCCGGCAACGGCGCCAAAAACTTGTTAGCATTAAAGCCACCCTCAAGTGCAAGAGGTACAAGTTATAGAATAGGGGATTAAGTAAGGATGTCGAACCCACGAGGATTGGTAAATCCTTTCCTAGCTAGGGAAAACCTAAGGAAAAACTAGAAGAATATGCAAATGTACAATCACAAACAAAGGCTCACAAGTGAACCAAAGTTCATGGTCAAGATGGTGTGTAGAGATTTGATTTTGATTTTGAGATTGGTTTCTATTCAAATTGAAACAATGAAAGCAAGTAATATAAACTAACCTAAACAAAACAAGTTGTTATCAAATGGATGGGAGTTAGGGCATCGGGTTTTCACCTTTTGCCTCCCTTGCAAGCATTAAAGCAATTGAATATGAATGATGCAAAGCTAATTGTCCAACTACCCTCTTAGCATCCGGATAGGACTACTAAGGCTTAAACCCCTTTCATTTTATTAACTCTAACCGGATAAGTCTAGAGCTAACTACCTAGAAATAAAGTCAATTACCGGATAGGTCTCAATCATTTGCCCCTAAATGCATAAAGCTTAGAGTTTAGGTACCCAAGCAAGCAAACCAATCCTATCTCTAGGTGATTTTAGCTCACTACCCTCACATGCACACATGGTGTGCTTTCATGCTCCCTTTTTACCTAGGTAATCAATCTCTAGGAAAAACTTCATGTCATGGCAAACACATAACTCAAATTGATTAGGTCTAAGTAATGCATTCAACTATTGACTTAGCATGTGAGAATGACAACATGAATTTGCATCAATTTATAAACAAAAGCATCAATCCAAGCAAGTTTGGCTAGGGCTTTCAACCCTAGCCCCAACTAGTTCACTACTCACACATAGCTAGATATACAAGCTTCAACATTCTATTAAACATCAAATACATAAAGAGATAGAGAGTAAAGGGTGACTATTGATGATGCCGGAAGAGGTGGTGGAGATGGGTCTCCAAGAACATATGGTGGTAGTCACCTCCTTCTCCTTGCTCCAAGCTCTTGATATTGGTAAGAATAGTGAAATTTGGGATCTCTAAGATGAGTTGTGGTGTTGAATGGTGGAGGAAATGAAGGTTGTAGTGGTGGAAATGGAGGTTTTAGAGGTGGAGATGGTGGTTTTAGTGGTGGTGGAAATGGTGGTGTATCTTCTCGAGAGAAAAATGGATCTTGGATAGGATGAAGATGATTGAATGGAGTCAGAATCTGAATAATTGGTCTTTGGCCTCTTTTTGATCAGCTAGGTGTGTCATCTTTGGTCCCCAAGTGTGCAAGAGATGCTCTTACACCATTGTCCCCCAAATGGTCCCAAATTGGCAAGGTGATAAAAGGACAAGGTGTAGGGAGATATTTGAATTTCAAGTGATGGGAGATTCTCACCACCATGGTCCTCCTTTGCTGGAGAAAAGACCCTCCGTGAGTGGCGGCTCGCCGGAAAAGTCGCCGGAAAAATCGCCGGAAAAGTCGCCGGAAAAGTCGATTTGCAATTTTCTTCCAATCTCCGTGTCTTCTTCCCCTAGCTTCAAATCTCCACATTTCAAGCCTCAAATAGTCATTTTATTCTCAATGCAAGGTTTCCTACAAATAAAAGGAAATGGATTAAAAAAGGTAAAATAGCATGGAAGACAAATCAATTTTCATAATTATGGGGCACAATTGCGTAAGTAATTTGTGACTCAACAGTGGCCAGAGTAAGGGAGAGATAGAGAGATGGGTGGCCAGAGTAAGAGAGAGATATAGTGGGGTGACCAATTTACCTCTTAAATTATGCCAGGTGGCAAAGGTTCTCACGGCGTTAGTGACGTCGTGTCTATATAGTGGGTCGGGTTTCAAATTTCATGGACCAAAGTTCATAATTTGTAATTTCGTGTACACAAATGCATAGTGGGCCTTAGTTGGTGTACTGTTTCTAAAATTTTCTCATTTTGATATGATCAGTATTCTACAGCTAGAGCATAAGACAAAACAAACCCAACCGATTTTGATGAAACAAACCATTAAGTTCAAAAGAAAAATAAAAGTTATATCAATCATAAAGGAGAGAAAGAGCTTTGTATGTTTTCTAAGGGCATGATTATGCTTTGTTCAATCATGAACAGAACCATAATCGTGATGACATGAAGAGGAAAATTTAATTGTGCAATTGGAAAACAAAATTCGATGGAAAATGATAAGAAAATGAAAAGCAAAAGTTACCCGGAACAAAAGAATTAACCATCTCTTCAAGATACCTGCAAAATTCATAAAAAAAAAAAAAAACCAATGAATAATCATCTTTTCGAAAATCTTATACCCGAATTTTCGAATAAGGATTTCGATTTTTGATTTGAGTAATGCTAGAGATCCCAAATTTTGATACAAAAATAGATTACCAAATGATGTGGCACATACCATCTCATCAACATCATTATAGAATTTCAATGACATGGATTTGTTTATTTAATTAAAAACAAAATTGAGAAAAGATTTTGTATTCAACTTATAGAGAAAAAAAAATTACAAACCCTAATCTTTTGACATATTTGCATGTGAAGAAGAAGCAATTTGTCATTAGTACTGCAGCAGCTCTCTTCTGATGACTCATTTGAAATCCTCTCTCGTGTCTTCTCTCTTGCTCCATTGGTCAAGACTAAAAAGACTCGGGGAAAGTTTTGATCTTCAAAAAACTCATGATTCCATGAAAACAAGAAATGAAATTGCAATATTAAGAAGAGATTGAATGTCCTCCATGTTCTTATTTTCATGTCCTAATTTTCTGGAGAGAGAGAGAGAGAGAGAGAGAGATAAAACACCAACCAATCATGGATTAATTTGCCATTAACATAGAAATTCATACATAAAAAATTTTCCAATTCTCAATTTTTTGTTTGGCCTTCCCATAACGATGGATTAATTTTTGTTCTGATATTTTTATTTGGGCATCTAGGTTGATCAAAGCAAGAATGTGCATCTATTCACTTTTTTTTTATTTGCTATTTTTTTTTTAATTGTGATTTTTGTTTAATATTAATTTTATTATCAATTCTTATCTATACTATTATTAAGATAACAGAGTTTGTCAGCCAAAACAGAAAAATTTTACTAAAATATTCCTCAAATTTTAAAAAACATTTGAACTGAAATATTTGAGAAATACAAAATGGTTAATTCACAAATAAAAGAAAAATAAAAGAAATTTAACAAAAAAAATCAAAAATCAAAAACAAAATATGTGCAGCAATTTTCTCCACATTCTGTGGAATAACTTCCCACATAATTATCCACACCCATAGGGTGTGTTTGGAGTCTAGTTTCTATATAGCTAACAAGAAATCTATGTCAGCATAATTTTCAAAGGGAAAATTTCGCAAACAGTACACCAAGTAAAGACCACTAATAATTCTTATACACAAAGTTTCAAACCAAACATTTCGGTACACAAAATCTGAAACTCGACCCACTATCAGTACACGACGTCAATTTTTGACACCAAAATGTCCATTATGCCCTCAGTTCTTTTTTTTTTTAATAATTTTTTTTTTCCTTTGTTTATAAATGATTCGAGTCATTTTTTTTTCTTTCTGTTATGCGAGGTGAGGAAGGCGGCATTGGAAGCAAGGGAGTGAGCCCAGAAGAAGGAAGAAGAAAGAGAAAAAACGAAGGAAAAAAAACAGAAAAAAAAATTATTAAAAAAAAAAAGAACTGAGGGCATAATGAATATTTTGGTGTCAAAAATTGACGTCGTGTACTGATAGTGGGTCGAGTTTCAGATTTCGTGTATCGAAATATTTGGTTTGAAATTTTGTGTATAAGAATTATTAGTGACCTTTACTTGGTGTACTGTTTGCGAAATTTACCCATTTTCAAAAGAAAGTGATGACATGGTGTATGCCACGTCACTTGGTAAGCAATTTTGGTACACAATTTTGGGATCTATAGAATTATCCTTTTGATTTTCCTCTTTTCCTCTCTTCGGGCTTCATTTCCCTTATGTATAAACTGTATCGGGTAGTTGAAGCCATCTCTGCTCCAATCACGTCCCACGATCTCCAAATGCTTCGTTCATTCCAAGACTGTGCGTATAGCAGTTCTCCGAGGTTGTGCGTGCAGTTTGTTTTCTTTTTCCTTTTTTCCATTTCTTCTCTCTGCGCAAGAGTCTTGCACTTCTGTATGGAGGAAAATTTTCGTGGTATTTTACATATCTGCGGCTTTCATGGTCCTTTTCTTCACGTTTCATTCCACGAAACCTTTGTAAAGATCTACCAACACCAAATTGGACATCAAAATTGAGAGACTTAAAAGACTTCTACGTACACATACTTCCACCTAGAAAGGGTACTAGTAGCTGTTGCTTCCCTTATCGGCAAGAGGAACACTATATTAACAAGAAGTTCTTCTGGCAACCCACCGATTCGGTCCACCACATTGTACTTGCCATTTTGTTTCACTATTTGGTGTAAATCTTTTCTTTTCCTTTTTGCCTTGCACCCGTACTCATGCTTCTAATAGATGAATTGCCCCGAAAAGAAAGAAAACAAAAACAAAGAAAAGAGGAAGGACTGAGGAGAGTTAGGGGTTATCAACTCCATTAAAGCATTGAACTTATTTTAGGGTCCTTGATCACTAAAATTGTCTCACGTACCAGCAACAAATTTTTATTCCCACTAACTCAATAAATTACATTTTATGCCTCTCTCTCTCTGATCTCCGATCTCCACCTCCGGTATGGCGTTGAACTTTGGCATCAAGATCTTGGATGACATGGTGGTGATGGCGTCCACTCCGGAAGACGAAGAAGAATGTCGATGCAAAGTGTCAGCGAGGCCAGTAACAGGTTCTTGAGGCTGGTGTAAACCACTGCTCTGCTTCTACTGCTCCTTCGCAATCCCCTCCACTACTTCTGCTACAGGTTCCGGGTCTGCAACCATCGAAGTTGAGATGGGAGAAGAAGAAGACGTGGGTGCCCAAATCATTTTTTTTTTGTAAAATGAGGGCAAAAGGCTGAGAGGAACAAAAAAAGAAAAAAAAAGTTTTATTAGGGGCAATAAATGTTTATTGTAAAGGTCTATTGGGGGGCAATAACAAATCATTTTTTGGGAGAAGAAGAAGATGTGGGTGCCCAAATCTTTTTTTTTTTTTTGTAAAATGAGGGCAAAAGGCCGAGAGGAAAAAAGAAAAGAAAAAAAAAAGTTTTATTAGGGGCAATAAATGTTTTGAATTGATGTAATTTCCTTTTTTTTTTTCCTTAATAGTTTTATTCGTCTAATTTTAGGGAGATTAGTTCCTATTCCGGCAACCGAAAGGTTCATTGGGGGGCAATAAATGTTTTGAATTGATGTAATCTCCTCGATTTTGTCCTTAATCTGTTAATCAGAGTTTTATTCGTATAATTTTAGTGAGATTAGTACCCATTCCGGCAACCGAAATGTTTATTGGGGGTAAGAAAGATTTATTAGGGGCAATAAACCTCTCCGGCTCCCTATGAGATCTCCGACCTCTTTGGGGACCTCCTGTGAGGTTTCATAAACTTTTATTGTCCCCCAATAAAGGTCTATTGGGGGGGGGGGGGGGGGGGGGGCAATAAACACTCCGGTGTCCTATGAGATCTCTAATGACCTCTAGCTAGATTTTCAGAGAACTCCAGTGGGCGGCGTTTGGTGACAGGACTCCAGTGAGGTCTCCTATGGCTTCTCTCTCCTTCATTCTCTCTCCCTCTAGGTAACAAAGAGGTGAGGGCAAAATAGACTAAAAAAAAAACCTTAAATGGGTATTAAGGACCTTATTAGAGTTTTTATGGATAAGTGGGAAAAAAAAATCCCTAAAATTAGGGTGAATGGTCAAAAGCCCCTTATTTTACATACAACAAGGAAACTATATTATAGCTGGAGAATAAAAAAGGACGCAACTTTCTACACCTAAGAATCTAAGATATGTTCAATGGCTGATCCAGGATTGGAACCTTGGACGGGCTGGATTTTATATGCACAAATGCACAATCAAAAGAAAAGAAAAAAGTACCTTGGAAAGCAATAAGCTTTAGATTGTAGCTACTCTAATAATGGAGTCCAGAAGTACTTCCATCCTGCACAACAACACAACATCATACATAGATGCACACATGAATGTAATGAACAAGAAATTAAAACAAAGAAACCCCGAATCAGCCCACAGCCTACCTGATTTCCTCATTTCCAGTCTGCAACCTTCATTCTTCAATGAGTTCAATCCACAAAAGCTTCAATGTTCAATTCAAATATCCAATACAACCTACGAAATTGAATTTCAGTATTTCACATCAATCCAGCCAATTCTTAACCCTATAAATTGCCCCAAATTGGATTGATTCAATTAAAGTATTAAACAAAAGAGAAAACTTCAGCTACCGTTCCCAAACTATGCTGCCAAGGCCAATTTGATACCCGAACTCTCAAAAGTATCAATGTGATACCCAAAGTCGTATTTTGACATCAACGTGATACTTCCGTCAAAAATCTCTAACGGCTCCGTTTGTTTGCTGACGTGGCAAACACATGGCCCCCCAAAAAAAAGTGCAATGACCAATTTACCCTTTTTTTTTTATTAATTCATTTTTTTTTTCTATTCATTTCTTCTTCTTCTTCTGGGATCGATCGCTCTCTCTCTCTCTTCCTTTCCCAAACTACTCCTCTCTCCTTTCTATCACAAAAAGGCAGATCGAACCAGAAGCACCTGCGGTGCATGAAAGTGGATTCCGATGGCGAAGCGAACCAACCACCTCTGCACCAATCCCAATTCCGATCAGAACCAACCACCCCAAGATGACGATTCCCTCATAACCCAAGTCCTCCTACTCCTCCGACCCAATGAGAAAGACTGGAACTTTGACCAACTCCACACCCTCCTCTTCCCCAACTCAACCTCTCCTTCTCTTCGCTCCCTTTTCCTCATCACTCGCCGCCTCGGTGCTCCCTCCAAAGCCCTCAAATTCTTCGATTACGTCTCCGAAAACGTGGCCGGAAGCCCTCCAGGATCCAAGGCTCTACTCTCATTTACCAGCCAAACCTTTACTTAGCCCTATACCTATCATCCATTCCCAAAACCGAAAAAGGGGTTTCATTCTATATTACTATTACCAACAACTAAATTCATTCGATCACTCCATTCCCACTACACACAATTTGATTGAATTCACAAATGGAAAAAACCAAAACCACAAAAATCGAAAACAAGAAGAAAAAAAAAAAGGCACTACCCCAAGTGAAGAGAGACCCATCTGAAGCTACAGCTGCGGTATGCTCGCGGCCGCAAGCAATGTCCAGCCAGCGCGAATTAGCTCCGGCGGGGCAACCAAAGAGCTCCGGCGAGAGCTGCTTCGGGATCCTCAACTGGCGCTCTCTCCCCTTCCGACCAGTCTGGCCGGACTGGTTATATCCCCAGACGTAAATCGCACTCCTCGCCTTGATTGTCGCCGGTCGGTTTCGGCCCAATAGTTCCTCGATATCCATGTTAACTAACCAATAATAAATTAATCGAACCCAAAATCGAAGGAGACTTAAAAGGGAAAGATTTAAACTTGGTTGGCAAGGAAGGAAGGAGTGGGATTGAAGGGTTGGGGATGGGACGGTGGAGGTGGGTTTGATTGGGTCTCTTCTCTCCTTCATACACGAACGAATGAAGGAGAGGAGAGGAGAGGATCTAGAGATGGAAGAGCGGAGGGAATTTTGGGAGGGGGAGGAAATGTAGAGTTCGATTGTTCTTCATAAATCCAAAAATCCATTCCCAGTGATAGAAAGGAGAGAGGATCAGATTGGGAAAGGAAGAGACAGAGAGAGCTCATCTGTTTTGCTTTTTTTTTTTTTTTTTAAATAATTAATTAGTAAAGAAAGACAATTTTACCCTTGCCACGTCATCAAGTTGACGGCACCGTCAGAGATTTTGGACGGAAGTATCACGTTGATGTCAAAATGGGTCTTTGGGTATTACATTGATACTTTTGAGAGTTTGGGTATCAAATTGGCCTTGGCAGCATAGTTTGGGGACGGTGACTGAATTTTTCTCTAAACAAAATTGAACTTACAAAATTAAACAAAGCAGCTCCTGCCTCCTTGATCAGTTCATCTTCATCAGTTGATCTCTGACTCTCTGACTCTGAGAGAAGTGGAGAAGGGAGAACCGGTTGGCAATCCTCCAGTACTCCAGTACTCCAGTTGACACATTCACTGATTCACAGACCTAATTTGACTACAGCAGCCAGCAGGCAATCCTCCATAAATCAAAGCCCTAATTTCAACAAAATCCCCAATTTTACTGAATCAAATCAGTAACGAATCGGTTTGATTAAGATTTAAGAGGAACTAGATGTCTAGATTCAGAATCAGATAGCGAGAGAGTACCTGCCTACCTGGTGTAGTCGGAGACTCGGAGTCTCGGAGATGGAGAGTTGGAGAGTCGTCTCGAACGGACGAAGTCTAGTGGCAGGGGCGAGAGGAGATCCGTAGACTAGGTAGATCCGTAGTCGATGACAGGGGCGTCGGGAGAGCCGGCTGAGGCGCTGAGCCACAGACGGCGAGAGGAGTGAGAGTCCGTCGGCTCGTCGCCTGAGAGTTCGTCGCCTAGTTTGGTAGCGATGTCTCGATGAGAGTATGAGACGGAGCGAATCGAGCGATGTCTCGATGAGAGTATGAGACGGAGACTCCGAGAGAGCGATGTTTGGGCTGGACAAACCCCAATGAAAAAAAAAAAAAAAAATACATCTAATTTTTTTTTTTGGGCCTCAAAATCTCGGACGGGCTCAAGCCCGTCCTAGTCTATGAATAGATCCGCCCCTGGATATGTTAGACTGGAAACAGATCCAAATTTTAAACCAGAAGAACTGGATATGTATATGTGAACAAGGTATATCTGGATAATATATCCAGCAAATATATATAAAAAAAAATATAAAAAAAACGGTGCAACCTTTACACCACCGGTCGAAATTGGATAATCTGGGGAACAATTGACAAAAAAGATATCCTGAACAGATTATGCATCCGGAAAAATAAAAGGTCACTGGTGGTTGGATCTAAGAGAATGAAAACAAAGATTAACAATGAATTAGTCTCAGAAATATTAACAAGAGTGCTTTGACCTTTTGCTCTCACCTTTTTCTTCCCTGTCTCTGTCTTTTATAAGTCCTTTGGGGTACATGACCACGACAAGTGTCCAATTCACATGTTATTGATTTTTGGGCCTGATCCAACATTGAGTTTCTCCAACTAGACTTTCTTGGTGAAGTTTTACTGTTTTGCCAACCAGGAGCACAGTGTCTGTAACGAACTAACGATGATGCAGTCCAGTGACACATTGGTTGAATAAGTTGGCCGCTATATCTTTCAAAAATCGAAAGAAGAAGTGGGTGTTTAATATGATTTTGGACGAATAAGTTGTTCCTTTTAATTAGAAATCACGGTCATACATGTTGGTGATGAGCATGGATATGAATGTTCATGTGTGCATTTTCACGCTTGCATAAATTGAATGTCCACTATTAGGTTTAGAAAAAAAGTCTGCAAGTGTGCATTTCCTGCCTTGAAGCTCAAGCACTTGGATTCTTCTGACACTC
>JANPXK010000909.1:0-101728 GCA_024704745.1 Rosa lucieae
TTTCTGTTCCGTTGTGTGATTAGTGTTGTGTGATTAACTTTTTGTAGTAGTGTTTCAGTGCAAACTTTTGCTTCAATTCTTCGAAAGTTTGATATCTCTTCTTTGTGCCCACCAGCTCTATATTTAAGTTTAGGGCTAAATACTAATTACTACCCTGTAGTTTGGGTCCAAAATCAATTCAGTCGCTAAACTTCTAATTTCATCAAAAACACCACTGCACTTTACATTTTGATATAATAGGTCCAATTTGTTAGTTTTCCAATAATTGAAGTTTGATCAAATCCTGCTTACTACCTTATACTTTTAAGGGTTCATCAGTTCAGTCCCTGCACTTCTAATTTAATTAGAGAGGTCCTTACACTCTCCAATTTCATCAAATCGATCCAATCCGTCACTATTCCGTCAATTTTCACTGTTAAAATGCTGACGTGGGACCTTCTTACAGAGAAAATTCCCAAATTACCCATCACTAAGCAGCCTGCCTACGTGTTAGTGTTGTGAATGAAAATGGATCGTTTGGAAATTTTTCCCGAAAATTGACAGAATTGTGACAGATTTGATCGATTTGATGAAATCGGAGAGTGTAAGGACTTTTCTGATTAAATTAGAAGTGTAAGGACTGAACTTATAAACCCTTGAGAGTATAGGGTAGTAAGATGAATTTAGTCCATTGAAGTTATTTAACTTGTTAACGTGGCTCATATATGGCCTATGTTTTATGATGTGGTGTCGAGGTGGCCTGCACAGTCAATTTAGGAGTGAGTCATACTATAAAATAAATAGTTTTTTAACAAATAATCCAACTATAACTTGAACTCATAACAGAATATTAACGAATTGGACCTATTAGATCAAAATTGAAAGTGCAGGGGTGTTTTTGATGAAATTAGAAGTCCAGGGACTGAATTGATTTTGGACCTAAACCACAGGGTAGTAACTAGTATTTAGCCCTTAAGTTTATTAGTGTTTCTTTGAGGTAGTTCACTGAAGGTAATAGTTGCCTTGTTCATATATAATTGGACTTGTCCAAGTGGAATACTTATTTTAGCTCCAAATTTGAGTTCTATTATCAATTGTCAATTCATACATTGTTTCCTATGAGGTTTGGAAATGGTTTTGGATGGATATTTGTGTTTTCAATACTATTGTGAATTTGAAACGTGAGTTCAATGCAATGAAATTTGAATGTTGAATAAAGCTTTGGTAATGTGTTTTATGATTCAGATTAGGTTGTCAACAAGTTTCTCTGTCTTAAGTTTGAGGCATATCAGTTGTTGAGCTAGTTTCTTTTCTCATTTATGTTTGTGATTTGATCAGATTCATATTCAGTAATGCTTTTGAAGAACTAGGGTTCATGACAACGACATAATCTGAATCTTTGTTTCCTATGTTTTGTAATCGTTTCTTGAACCTTAAACTTTTGTGATTGTTTGTGTTTGGACTGATGAGAAAATTGTAAAAGCAGATAGAAGACTATAACTTCTTGCTGCTAAAATATCAAATGTGTCCTTCTTTAAGGTAGATTACTGCTACAAGTATTTTAGTTTTTGTTGGGTTTTGCTCACAAGTTCCAAGGTGATTTCTTTTCTCTTGGTTAAGCCTAGGGAGGTGTTAATGGTGATCCTCACACTTTAATTCTTAAATTCAGTAGTGTATTTATTTGGTTAGCTATAAGTCCATAAGATGTTCTAAAGAGTTTCAGAGTTTGATTTTGATGTCGAAATTTAGGAGCATTCTTTGTCCATACAAGATATATCTGGGATTTGAAGCCACTTAACTTCAAGCAGAACCATGATTGCAGTAGATTGGACGTTGGTTTACAATTGGTTTCCTAATTTTTTTTTTTCTAATAGCACATGTTAAACTGTGTTGTAGAGAATTGGAAAAAATGTATTGTATTCATCTCACCATGAGGTTTATATAGGGTTACATCATGTATACAAAAGTAAATACATAATAGCTATACTAATCAATTGCACATTACAAGTATGTCAATAGCATACATTACGAGTCTGTCAATCGCATACATTAAGCAATACCTATTGCAAGAATAGTCATTATCATTCACAACACTCCCCCTTGGATATTCCATGTCAATAGTGTTGCCTCTGCTATGCGTTTCTAAGTTGCCTCGTCAAAAACCTTGCCAAGTAATAAAAACTCTGTGGGAAAAAACAACCTTGGTCGAAGGAGAAAAAGAGCACAACACGCGTGAATGTGGAGCAGTCGACATCCTTCAACACTCCCCCTTGTGCCGCTCAAACTCGGTGATGACGCTTTGATCGTTGCCTCACTAAACACCTTGTCGGGTAACAAAAACCTTGTGGGACAAAAAAACCCTGGTCGAAGGGCAAAAAGAGCACAACACGTCCTTCACTCTTCGAGATCGAACATGTAAACATCAAACCTCCCCCTGATGTCAAGGTCTCCCCCTGATTTCTATAATTATGGGAGTTCGGATCACTTTCTTAATCCGATGCTCTTCACATGTTTCTCGAAGGTGGATTTAGGTAACGACTTGGTAAACAAGTCTGCTACATTACCCTCTGAACGGATTTGATTCACTTCAATATTTAGAAGTGTTTGTTGTTGCTGATTGTAAAAGAACTTAGGCGATATATGCTTGGTGTTGTCACCCTTGATGAAACCTAACTTCATTTGCTCAATACAAGCTGCATTATCTTCATAAATGCATGTAGGTTCATCTGTGGTAGACTTCAAACCACAAGTTCCTCGAATGTGTCTAACTACTGATCTTAGCCATATGCATTCTTGCACGGCTTCATGTAGAGCGATAATCTCTGCATGATTTGAAGAAGTAGCAACAAAGGTCTGCTTTGTAGACCTCCAAGATATTGCAGTGCTACCCATGGTAAAGACATAACCCATTTGGGAGCGACCTTTGTGAGGGTCAGAGAGATACCCTACATCAGCAAAACCCATCAAGACATCGTTGTCATTTTGATGGTAGGGAGGAGGAGCACGGAAGGTGGCGTTTTGCCTTGTGGAGTCCGATCCCACACTTCTGTTATTTCTTTTCTCTCTGTAGGGATAGAACAAGCCCATATCAATCGTACCTCTCAAGTATCGAAATATTGTCTTTATGCCAATCCAATAGCGGCGTGTTGGAGCAGAACTCTGTCGAGCTAACAAGTTCACTGCGAATGAGATGTCTGGTCTTGTGCATTGAGCTATGTACAATAATGCGCCTATTGCACTTAGATAGGGCACTTCAGCCTCTAATAAGTCTTCGTCCTCATCCCTTAGACGAAACAGATCTTTTTCAAGCTCAAGACTATGACCGATCATCGGAATACTCACAGGCTTTGCTTTATCTTCATTAAAGCGCCTTAATAATTTTTGAGCATATGCTGACTGATGGATCATAATCCCATCACTACGATGCTCGAGTTCTAGTCCGAGGCAAAACCGTGTTTTCCCAAGATCTTTCATCTCAAATTCGGATTTCAAGTACTTAGCAGTTTCCTGTAACTCATCTAGAGTTCCAATTAGGTTCATGTCATCGACATAAACTGCTTCAATTGCAAATCCGGAACTTGTCCTCTTTATAAACACACATGGGCATATTTCATTGTTGACATATTGCTTCCCAATCAAGTAGTCACTTAGACGATTATACCACATCCGTCCGGATTGTTTCAATCCATATAGTGAGCGTCTCAATCTTATTGAAAACGCGCTCCGTGGTTTAGAGCCACTTGACATGGGTAATTGAAGTCCATCTGGAACCTTCATATATATATATATATATATATCTGAATCTAGATCCCCATAAAGATATGTTATAACCACATCCATAAGCTGTAAGTCAAGTTTTTCGGAAACTACCAAACTAACAAGGTAGCAGAACATTATAACGTCCATTACTGGAGAATATGTCTCATCGTAGTCGAATCCAGGGCGTTGTGAGAAACCTTACGCTACAAGGCGGGCTTTGTATCTAACAACCTCATTTTTCTCATTACGCTGTCTAACACAGACCCATTTATGGCCAACAGGCTTTATACTTAGGGGTGTCAGCGTTATAGGCCCAAATACCTGTCTCTTTGTTAGTGAATCCAATTTAACCCGGATCGCATCTTTCCATTTATGCCAGTCTGCTCTTCGTTGACATTCCTTAATGGAGCAAAGTTCGATATCATCGTGTTCTATAATTCCTTGAGCAATAGAATATGCAAACACATCATCAAGGATAATAGAATCTCGATTCAACGTCTCATGTACACTAGTGTAATTCATGGAGATCTCCCTATTCCCTGGAATTGGTTCTAATATTGGAGCGTCCCCCAATGATGTCTCTTGGACATAACCATAATCCGGAATATCTCCATGAGACGGGTTATTTATGTTGATGATTAATGGATCTTTCTGTGCCAAACTGGCTTTCTTTCTCAGGCAAGAATCCATCGAATCTTTGGGCCTCCCACGTTTCCTTGCTGGGAGCAAGGCCTGAGCCACATTTCCATCACTATTAGTGGTGGAGGCGCCATGCCCAATAACCCTAGGGGTGGCGCCATGTCCATGATTTTTAGGGACATCAATCCTTGCATGCACGTTCGCAACAGGTATATTTGATCTTGTCACTTTAGCGATATCAGAAAACGCATCAGGCATAGAGTCTGCTACGTTCTGAAGATCGAGAATTCTCCGCACTTCAATTTCGAACTATGCGGTTCGGGGATCAAGATGAGCCAAAGTGGGAACAAACCATGACGATTTTTGTCGTTCCTGTTGAACATTATTGTTCCTATCTCCCCCTAACGACGGGAAGACTGTCTCATCAAAGTGACAATCCGCAAATCAAGCGGTAAATAGATCACCTGTCAAGGGTTATAAGTAGCGGATAATGGTTGGAGAGTCATATCCAACATAAATGCCTAATCGTCTTTGAGGACCCATTTTGGTGCGCTGTGGCAGCGTAATTGGCACATAAACTGTACCCCCAAATATGCGTACGTATGAGACATCAAGCTCATATCCAGTAACCATCTGGGACGTAGAAAATGGTTGAGTGGCAGTAGGCCTCAGACGAATGAGCACAGCTGCATGCAATATTGCATAGCCCCAAGCAGAAACAGGAAGATTGGTGCGTATAACCAATACTCTAGCGACCATTTGAAGTCTTTTAATGGCGGCTTCTGCGAGACCATTTTGGGTGTGAACATGAGGAACATGGTGTTCAACCTCAATCCCAATGGACATGCAATAGTCATCAAACGTTTTTGATGTAAACTCTCCAGCATTGTCAAGACGAATTGACTTAATGGGATGATCAGGGTGGTGAGCCCTTAATTTAATGATTTGTGTTAGGAGTTTAGCAAATGCATCATTTCTTGTGGACAATAGCATGACATGTGACCATCGTGTCGATGCATCAACCAACACCATAAAATATCTAAATGGTCCGCAAGTTGGTTGAATAGGTCCACAAATATCACCTTGGATTCTTTGTAAGAATGGAATATATTCTTTAGTGTCCTTTGCATAGGATGGTCTCGATCCTAATTTTGCTAAAGAGCAGGCTTTGCAAAATGAAAGATGGGCTTTAGAAGCAACCAGAGAAGTATCCGGTTGAGCCACAAAGTCACAATTGACTTTAGAAGTAGAAAAAGGAACCAAGGAGGTATTGGTGGCGTCAATACCACTTTTGGGCGGTAGGGGGTAGGCGGCGCCAACCCTACCTTAGATGGAATTTTGGTTCTGACTTCTTTTCGTTTTGAAAATGGATGTCTGTGTGAAGTCTTTAATATACGGATCATCATATCACGACCTGGGTGTCCCAAACGGTCATGCCAAAGCCTATATGTGTCAGAATCCCATAAGTCATCTCTCATGACATGGTTGGATTCAATAATTCAAATAGTGGTACCATATAACCCACTAGAGCGACACATAAGTTTCTCTTACTCGTTTATGTCTGTAGTCATTAGATGCGATGCAAAGGAACTCTTGTCCATTGTCACAATGTGTTTCCACATGAAAACCATTGGCTCTTATATCTTTAAAATTCAATAGGGTTCTTCCAACCCTAGGAGCATATAGAGCTTCGGTGACATTAATACTTGTGCCATTTAGCAGCATAAATTGAGCTAGTCCTCGACTATGAATCAATTGTGATGGTCCAGCCATCGTAGTCATAGAAGATCGACTAGGCGTCATCCATAGAAATAGTTGCCTATGTTGCAATATAGTATGTGTGGTGCCACTATCAACAAGGCATTCCAACTCTCCAGGAAACATAATGAAAAATAATAAAGTTCGGAATTAAAACATGTCCATGACATCGAATAATAGTAAGATAATTTATTAATAAAGATAGCCAATGATTACATCAAAGGTCCTAAAAAGTCTAATCCAAAATAAAATCAAACTAAGACACATTGTAGTCACTCTATCCATTTGGTAACTCCAATCAAATATGACCAGGAAAGTAGAGAGAGATGTTGGTGGAGCGAGACTTTCTTAAGTACCATTAATCTCAATGACTTTCCTAGACATCATGTTTCATTGGGTGCACCACCTAAGAAAGAGTTTAATACAATTGTCATTTATTGACTAAGGCATATTACCATTACAAAAATTCTTGGAAAATAAAAGGACTAATCTAATCAAAGTCTGCGGCATCCTTGTGCACTTCAACGTCAGGTTTGAAGTCCTCTATGGTGAGATGGATGTCTCCACCATTTTCTTCTTCTTCTGCAAGGTACACTTCTTGCTCCGTTAGGTCCCTGTATGCCCTGTATCTTGAAGCTAGTTGCTCGCTTGCCTTGCATTGCTTGAACCAATGCTCACTTGATCCACATCGATGACACATGTCATTGTGGTTGCCTTCCTTTAACTGAGGTGCACGTTGTGGGCGTTCCCTAGGAGGGTTGGTGCCATCACCATGACCAGAGATACCATGACCACCTCTCCCACGTGTGGCATTGCCACCACTTGTATACGCACCAAACCTGCGGTTTCCTTCCTTGTTAGGGCTGTTATATGGACCCATACATCCCTCATATCCCTTATTCTTAGGGTTCCACTCCTTGCGCCCTCTTTTGGGTGCATTATAATTCGCCTCATGAACGCATTTAGTTCCAATGGGCCTTGAATTATAATTCCTCACGAGTATGTTATCATGTTTCTCAGCTACAGATATGAGATTGATAAGCTGATGAAACCTCGTAATCCGTCCAGCATTGACTTCAGTACGGTATTGCTTTGATACCACAATGGCTGAAACGGGGAAGGTGGAGAGAGTTTTCTCAATTAGCTCTTGCTCTGTGACAGGTTGTCCAGAAAACCTCAACATGGACTGTAGGTGAAGAGCTTCTGAATTATATTTAGCAACAGACTTGAAATCAACAAAGCACAGATTGTTCCATTGAACCTTCAAGTCAGGGAGGAGGGAATCTTGGGCATTGCCAAAACGCTCTTCTAGCGCTACCCATAGCTCTCTTGCATCCTTGATCGACATATACTCCAATCTGAGTGCCTTGTCCATATGACGTCGCATTAAGATAACTGCTTAAGCATACTTTGTAGGTGTTCGCACGAACACATGATCTGGGTTAGGTGCCTGGATTATGGGTAATATTCCCTTTGAAGTGAGGTGGTTCTTAACATCGGTTACCCAACTGTGGTAATCCGAGCCTGTTGAGTCAAGCATGGGAAAGTCGCGTCTAGGTTTATTCGACATCCTGAAAATAAGAAGAGAAAATATATTAGTTTCGGAGCTAAACTTCCATGAAAACTAAAATAATAAGATTTTCGAGCTATACTACCAAGAAAACAATTTCCAAGAATCTCTTTTGGATTACACCGAACAATAATGTTTTAATATGGTCACAATTTGATGCTTACGGACGCTCTTAGTCCGAGCTACGAACACTCTTAGTTCGTTAAGCGTGAATCCTCACAATTTCGCTTTATTAAATAATCGAACCCATGTTCGTATATTGAAAATCCTGCAGAAAATAAAGGAATTTAAAAGACAAGAAAGCAGGAACTTTAATCTTTAAAACTTGTTGAAATTCGGAGCAGATTCGCTTATGAACAGCTCCCACTTCGAATGGTGTACAGATCTCAAAATGACTCTAATAGGGATGAAATTTGAAGGTCAGATAGAAGAGGCAGAAGCAAACAACTTTGATAAAGGAAGGGTTTTGATCTGAGGTCCCGATGAAGACGTTTTGGGGTGTACAAACAGGATGATCTGCACAGGAACGAGCGTGCTGCAGGGGCAGCAGGCATGCAACGATGCTGCAGGGGCAATAGGAGGCACACGGGTGCTCAAGGGCTGCAGGATTAGCACACGGTATGGCTAGCAAGGGCTAGGAGCTTGCGGCAGTTTTTGGTGAAAGAAATTTAGGGTGGTAGGGTTTTTTTTGCTGGCTAGGGTTTGGGTTAGAGTATCGTGCTGATAACATGTTGTAGAGAATTGAAAAAAATGTATTGTATTCATCTCACCATGAGTTTTATATAGGGTTACATCATGTATACAAAAGGCAATACATAATAGCTATACTATTCACTGACACATTACAAGTATGTCAATCGCATACATTACGAGTCTGTCAATCGCATACATTAAGCAATACGTATTGCATGAATAGACATTATCATTCACAACAAACTGCATATTTCTTTGTAAATTTTTCTTGGGTTTTTTGTTGGAATAGAACATATTAAAACTGCAAGTATTAGGATTACAAGTGTTTTATCTTTGAAAATTGATGGTCAGGAATTCAAGAGCTTATAAGAATTGAAGCTGCAAATAAGGAAAGGATATGTACATGTTCATATAATTCAAAGTTGAATATTAACATCTTTATCTGGATTTCTTGTTAACACGTAAGCAGGGTTTTCGAGAAAACATCAACCATGGCTCTAGAAGAATGCTATTCACATCGATATGTAAGTCTAATATATATCATGAGTGTAATGTAATTGGTGGAGATGTGGACCAAGTTTTGTTCTTGTATTGCATTATTCTAATTATTCATGCTGCATTTTTACTTATTGAAATATCATTTCAGTCTTGTCTGATAAGGCTCTTTATCTAAAGATGTTATTTGTTATTTAGATTAGCTCTTTGTATATGTGCTGTGCTTGTTTATCTGTTTTCATGTTTTTTTCAGCATGATTAATGCGATCCTTTCACAACGCGAGTATGGCCTTTGATACATATCCATATCTATACATATTTGCTTGTTAGCTTATATGATGATTTTGATATGAAATCATACAGTTTTGAGTGGTCGAGGAATAGCAATGTCTATAATGAAATAATGCATTTCATTTTTTTTTTTGGGTGACTAACTGTATTTTTCTTGATACAAGTTGTTGATGATGTACATCATTTAACAATATATGCTGCCTGAAGATTGTCTGAGGTTGTCTCTTATCATTTTTGTTACTAGTATTCATTATTAACACTTAGAAATATTTTGGCTTTGAAGACAATACTTTAGGCTTATGAAATACCAGTGCATGTTGCCTCTTATTTAGCATTACTTCTAACATTGACAAGTTCTGTAATTCTCCTCTTTTATGTTTCTGCAGTTCAGAGAATGACTTGCATGCAGCCATGATGGAATTGATATAGATCATAACCTAGTTGATAGGAATTTGTAGCTTGAACTTCTAGAAATAGTTTTGGGGTTTGTTCATGTATTGCTGGATATTGGAACCTTAGAGATTGTTTAATGAAAAAGCTATATTGACAGTGTGATGACTGTGGTGTATCTTTTCTCTTATTTAGTGTATTCGGTTTGATTTTTTGCCTGGGCACTGAATTTGTTATGTTGAACAGAAAAGAAGAAGATAAAAATAGACAAAAAATAAAAAATAAAAGATAAACCATGGGTACAGGTGCAGAAAGTGTCCCTAATTGGTAGTGTATTGTATTTGTAGAAGTGTGTAGTATTTGTAGGCATTATTTGTACCAAGGTTCTAAAAAACGGGCTAGGCGTCCGCCTAGGCGGCGTCTAGGCTCTAGGAGCAGGGTGTCCGATCCGATTTTGGGCTAGTCGATTGAGTTGGGCGTTTGGTTTCTCGGCGGCCGCCTAGACGGTCTAGGCGGAGGTTAGGCGGTCTAGGAGCCGGGGCTAGGCGCTGGATTCTGGAATTTTTTTTTCCTCGCTGGATTCTGGAATTTTCCTCCTCTGGTGTATGCTGTAACTCTGTAAGCAATTCGCTTCATTCTCCATCATGAAACTCGAATCCAAAATCGATGACCATGATTCAAAAACAAACCTACCCCAACAGATTAATTCCACTAATTGACAAATCCATCATAACAAAGATATCAAATTCAAATCCTAACAAATTCAATCATGAACCAAATCAACCAAACTTGACAATTCAATTCGCGATCAGATTGCATATGTGGCGGCATGAAGAGCTTCTTGACCGGGATTTCGAGTTGGGTATCACTCTTCGAGAGGCGAGATGGGATGGGCTCTGAGATTGAGAGAGAGGATTTGGGGGAGGAGAAGAGCGTGGAGATAAATATGGGTTTAGCTTTGTTGGGGGTTTGGATTTTGAGAAGTGGGTGAAGAAGAGGTGAGATGTGGCTTCTGGGAAGATGAAGCAGAACCAAGAGATAAAGAGAGATGCTGGAGATGAGAAAGAAGACTAGAAGAGATATGAAGAAGATGAGACGTGTGGGGTGGGGGGTGGTTTGTTTTTATTCTTTTTTTTTTTAAAGAAGTGATGTAATGGTTGACAGCTAGCTAGAGCTTCATATTAAATTATTAATTGCCCACTTTTTTTAAGTTTCACTATTAATTAATATGAGAAAGCATGAGATAATTCATGCATATTACTATATTAGGTGATTAAAAATTATAATTTATTAAGTATATGTCATAAAATAATTAAAAAATTAAGAAAAATAAAAACTGCCTAGGCGAGAGGCACTAGTCCCTGAGTCACCGCCCGACTAGCGCCTAACGTTTTTTAGAACCTTGATTTGTACTCTATTTGTAGTTTGAGAAATCATGGGACCTACTCTTTTATTTGGGGACACAAGTTCATAACTTATGTGTTCCATTTAGCAATAGGAACACTAGCAATGGGCACAAATAGCATATCTGTCTCTATTGATCAATGGGGACACATATTTGTCCCTATAGGTATCAATAGGCACACATGTAATGTGTCCCCTTAGGCCATTTTCTAGTAGTGATACCTATTTCTATAGTTAATCAGTTAAACTTAATAAGCTAGAGAGTTTGTATCTTGATTTGAATGGTTTGTCAGGTCACATAGCCTCATTTTTGGGAAATTTAACTTACTTGGCCAAGTTATCCATTTTATCCAACAAGGTAGATGGAATCATACCGCACACTATATATAGTCGCAACATATAGTCAGTGTATATATACATTATAAATAGAGTGAATATATATATATATATATAAATAGATCGACACTGCAAATTTTCAGGAAAAATGATGATCGTTAAGGCAATGATAATTACCTTAAATCTAGTACGGTTCAGGTTGACAGATTCAGTCCGTCCATTAGTTTAAGCGAGTTAGATACCTTAACGATCATCAATTTGGCTGAAAATTTGCAAAGATGATCTATAAACTAGTACCTAAAAACTGAACAGTTGAGATGTGGATATGCGACCGAAAAGTGACCCAAAACTCGAACTTAACACGTTAATTCTCTGGATAAAATCTATATATATATATATATGCCCGTTCTAGACAGGACTTCGTTACTTTAAGAATTTGAAGATTTTTACTATTTTACACTAGTATGTAGATGATCCACCAACCATCCTAGCTCCATGAACTCGTATACGAGAAGCATCTCCTCCCCCTCAATACAATGCCCGATCAAAGTAAAGTTTGGATGTCATAGTGTAGCGAGTAAATTAGCCTCGGCAACAAATTCCTTTGTCCCCTGTTGTGCTGTAACCTGATTCAAACGCTTGACCGCAACAATCTGTATATAGCTGCACCAAGTTATAAGTTATATTCATTAGTAACAATAACTAAGGTGCACAGTTGCCTGAAAGTAAGGTGCACAGTTGCCTGAAAGTGTTAGAAATCTCTCTAAAAAATTGAGGTAAATGATTTGGAAGCAATTATATTGGTGGTACCATTCTTATTGGGATTGAGAATCTGATTAGCTAAGAGGTTCTTGGCTTCGAGATTAATCAATTGATAGGCAATATACCTATTTCTATAGTTAAACAGTTAAACTTAATAAGCTAGAGAGTTTGTATCTTGATTTGAATGGTTTGTCAAGTCTCATAGCGTCATTCTGGGGAAATTTAATTTACTTGACCAAGTTATCTATATATTTTGTCCAACAAGGTAGAAGAAATCATACCACACACTATATATAGTTGTAGTATATAGTCAATGTATATAGTCACTGTATATACACATTGTATATATAGACCGAATATATATATATAGGCCCGTTTTAGAGTGGACCTCTTTACTTTAAGAATTTGAAGATTTTCACTATTTCACACTAGTATGTAGGTGATCCACCAACGATCCTAGCTCCATGAACTCGTATATAAGAAGCATCTCCTCCCCCTCAACACAATGCCCAATCAAAGTAATGTTTGGATGGCGTAATATAGCGAGTAAATTAGCCTCGACATCAAATTTCCTTGTCCCCCGCTGTGCTATAGTCTGATTCAAACGCTTGACCGCAACAATCTGTATATAACTGCAGCAAGTTATAAGTTGTATTCATTAGTAACAGTAACTTTGATGGACAATTGCCTGAAAGTGTTGGAAATCTCTCTAGAAAATTGACGTAAATGATTTGGAAGCAATTATATTGGTGGTAGCATTCTTAGTGGGATTGAGAATTTGAATAGCTTATAGGTTCTTGGCTTGGAGATGAACCAATTGATAGGCAGTATACTTATTTCTATAGTTAAATAGTTAAACTTAATAAGTTAGAGAGTTTGTATCATAATTTGAATGGTTTGTCTGGTCTCATAGCCTCATTTTTGGGAATTTTAACTTACTTAGCCAAGTTATCTATATATTTTGTCCAACAAGGTAGAAGGAATCATGCCACACACTATATATAGTCACAGTATATAGACACTATATATAGTCACTGTATATATAAATTATATATATATAGAATGAATATATATATATAGGCCCATTTTAGAGAGGACCTCCGTACTTTAAGAATTTGAAGATTTTCACTATTTTACACTAGTATGGAGGTGATCCACCAACCATCCTAGCTCCATGAACTCGTATACGAGAAGCATCTCCTCCCCCTCAACACAATCCCGATCAAAGTAACTTTTGGATGCCATAATGTAGGGAGTAAATTAGCCTCGGCATCAAATTCCTTTGTCCCCCGCTGTGCTAACGCTTGACCGCAACAATCTATATATAGCGGCACCAAGTTATAAGTTGTATTCATTAGGTAACAATAACTTTGATGGACAATTGCTTGGAAGTGTTGGAAATCTCTCCAAAAAATTGAGGTAAATGATTTGGAAGCAATTATATTGGTAGTAGCATTCTTAGTGGGATTGAGAATCTGATTAGCTTAGAGGTTCTTGGCTTGGAGATTAACCAATTGATAGGCAATATATCTATTTCTATAGTTAAACAGTTAAACTTAATAAGCTAGAGAGTTTGTGTCTTGATTTGAATGGTTTGCCAGGTCTCATAGCGTCATTTTTGATAAATTTAACTTACTTGGCCAAGTTATCTATATATTTTGTCCAACAAGAGATAGAAGGAATCATACCACACACTATATATAGTCACAGTATATAGTCAGTGTATATATACATTATATATAGACAGAATATATATATATATATAGGTCCGTTTTGGAGAGGACCTCCTTAATTTAAGAATTTGAAGATTTTCACTATTTTACACTAGTATGTAGGTGATCCACCAACGATCCTAGCTCTATGAACTTGTATACGATAAGCATCTCCTTCCCCTCAACACAATGGCCGATCAAAGTAATGTTTGGATGTGGTAATGTAGGGAGTAAATTAGACTCGGCATCAAATTTCTTTGTCCCCCGTTGTGCTATAGTATAATTCAAACGCTTGACTGCAACAATCTGTATATAGATAGAATCACCACAAAGTCAGCTGCAATGTTCCTAATCCAAGTTACCTCATTGTATGTCTATTAATTAAAATAACCTCAGGAACATATGTCTAATTCAGTTCATTAGACTATTGTTGTCACGACTACAATCACATACCCCGTTCCTCGTTCCACAAGCATACTCAAAAACACAAGTTAATATGAATATATAGTACATTTTCTACTCATGCATACATAAATATCTAACAGTTTATTTGCGATAATACAACCAAAAAAAAATGAATCTCACAACCATTGATCATAAAGTCTTCTTGAAGTCTTCCTTTTAAGAGTCCTCATTATAACCTCTCCTTGTACTCATGTTACTCTATTAAGTGATACATTCGATTCCATAATTACTAGCAATCATGGAGATATGGGATGAAGGAATGAAGGAATATGTAAAAATACACCACATTTTCCATCATATTGCCTAACATGACTATTACACCCTAAAATTTAGAGGCACAAAGCTATATTAACAAAGACAATAAATATAAATATTGAATTCTTATATGGTGTCAAATGGTCTACGAAACAATTTCCTATAACGAATTGCTTAAACTTAGATATCAAAGATCCTAAAAGAGTAGCGGAAAATTTTTCCTTAATTAAGAATGAACTTCAAAAGGACTAAACTTGAATTCTAGAGGACCATGATATATTCACCAACTGCTACCAAGTCTAGCCTTCTATTTCACCACTTCTGTACCTGGAACCGCAACAAATTACTAATGAGTTATACTCAGTAAGCAATCAAAATACACCACATAAATTAAAAGCAAAAAAAAATTCATATGTTAAAGAAAAAACATATTGTGTGCCTTCGTCAAAGCGATTGACAGAGAGGGAATCAAGGAATCAGTGATTACCATCAATCAACACGATTACAGATCAATCAACATTTAATGTCAGCATTGTAATTGATATTTCCGTTGTAATTCTCTCCCTATATAAAGGGACTATGAAATGAAATGAGGAGACCAATTCCAATCTTAATTTTACTTTTACACGTCATCAGCACGCTCAGAGCAAATAAGCCAAGAGAAAATAAAACTTTAGCTTTGAAACAAAAAAAACCCCAAAACCCTAGAGAAATTTTCTTTTCTTTTCTGCCACCACCAATAAAAAAAAAATAAAAAAAAATTTCTCCTTACCCTCACCTCTGCCTCTCCGGCCAAGCACCACAGTGCCTAGCCTAGCACAAGAGCCTCCAGCACCGCTCTGTAAACCCAACGCACGCACAGCCTCGCTGCCTAATGCTACCACCGAGCCAGCAGCAGCCCCAAGACCTGCAGATCCCTCCTGCAGCCTGCAGCCCCACCCGGGCCTCGCCTAGCCAACGCCCCCGAGTCTGCTCAGCCGCCTGCATCAGCTGCCCACCAATCCAAGCAGCCGACTGATCCCAGCTCACCAGGCCGCGAGCTGTGCAACATGGTCCCATCAAGACCAGACTCCATCTCGATCCGGAGGCCTTCCCACTCGATCCCATGGCCAAACTCATCCTTCCCGGCCACGAACCCACACAGCTGGCCTCATCTTTCATCACCTCACCACCTGCAACCTAGAAAACCAGAAAAGAAGAACAGGCAAAGAAACAAGGAGAGAGGAAAGAGGAAGCTAAAAAAAAAAAAAAAGAGAAAAGAAAAAAAAAGAGAAAAGAAGGAAAAAAAAAAGAGGGGCTGATCCGGTCCAAAGAAAAAGCCGGCCCAATTCAAAAAAAAAAAAAAAGGCAGCAGGCCTGCGGCCCAAAAAAAAAGAAGAAAGAAAAATAAATAAAAATAAAAATAAAGGGCTGATCCGGCCCAAAAGTAATGACTCGGCCCAAAAAAATAAAAATAAAAACAAAAATAAAAACAGGCCTTGTTGTAGAGAAACTGAAATTGAGAGGAAATCGTTGTGCATTCTCATTGATAATAGGGGCCTATTTATATAGAGGATTACAATGCATAGAATCTCAATCATACAAGGAAAGTAATCGTACATTGAATAGGAATCTAGATCCTTCTAATTTAACCCTATTACCACTAGGTCAAGTAATCTAGAGCTTGGGCCAAACACAAATTAGGGTTTACTTGAACACTCCCCCTTGTGTTGCCCAAACGCGGTGCTTCTCTCGTTGCCTCGTTAAAAACCTTGCCGAGTAAGAAAAACCCAGTGGGACAAAAATAACCTCAGTCAAAGGGGAAAAAGAGCACAACACACCCTTCACGTTTCGAGGTGAACATGTAGACATCTCCCCCTGATGACTGCTCCTCCCCCTGATGACTAGGATCATGGGAGTTCAGATAATTTCCGCAAGCCAATTCTTGCCACATGTTTCTCGAACGTGGATTTAGGCAATGACTTAGTAAACAAGTCTGCCACATTATCCTCAGATCGAACCTGGTTCACTTTGATCTTGTGGAGCTACTGTTGTTGCTTATTGTAGACGAATTTAGGCGATATATGCTTGGTGTTGTCGCCTTTGATGTAGCTGTTTGAACCCAAAATAACATTTTTTCCCGACAAGGGGGACTTGGTAAAATCCGGGCCAATATCCGTGGCCCAAGCTATTTATTTACGACAAGTTCGAAATATATTGTTTTGAGGCTAATCAAAGCCTACTTGGAGATCAAGCATTCTTGAGGCAAATCTGGATATTCATTGATCTAGTATTAATTATCAAATATTTGATAATTAAGGAGATGTGTTGGCTTGATTACCAAGTATTGCCCAAGAAAAGAGGAGGTTGACGTGCAAGCTGCCACTGGTAATTAAAAATAGTTGGTCTACATTGAAGGTTCGTAGTGGACGTGGGCTAGCCTCATTGTGGATAGCAAATACGTTCGCAATTAAAACATTCGCGAAAGGATAGCAAGCATGGTGCAAGAATCAAGGCTACACATATATATATCAATTAGGTCTTGCTCGCGAAGGTCAACAAAGGATATATATATATATATATATATATAAGTCAATTATGCGAGCTCATGCACGTGAGCTATATATACATATATACATATGCATGCAAACAAGTAATCAATGATTACTGAGGTAAGGCATGTTGGACGTGAACAGATGGCAATTATCCTTAATTGTATTTCACAAGGAGATGTGCATGCCCATAAGTTGTTCTCAGAGGCAATTAACCCTTGCCTATATTCTAGGGCGGATAATATTAATTATCGCCTACGATAATATCAAAACTATTAAGAGTTTTGATTTCATTCAAGGCCAATGACTGTGGCCTAAAATATAGTATTTCATTCCTTTAAGGAAGGTGAATCTGCAGTAGCCTATATATAGAGGCTGAAGACGATACAGAGTGGGACCTCTCTCGAATCAATCAATCCCAGCGATTACAAAGCCTCCCCGGAGCAAACCTTCAACCTCGTTGAAAGTCGGTGACCGCCCGCCAGTCCTAGTCTCCTCGCGAGCCGACTGTCAGCATCACCAGATCAACCCGGCGACCGTGCTTCCAGTCCTAGTCTCCTCACGAGCCGACTGCTAGTGCTACTGCCACCGACACAACCAGCGAAGCAAGGGTAACGCCCTCGCACCCAGCGAAGCTAAAGATACGCTTTAGCAAACCCCTTGCTTTCTCACAACTTCCCAGTGATTGCTTTGCTCAACCTACAACGTTGAGTATCGATACGGTGAACGCGAAGAGATCACAACCAAAGTCCTTACCCGTAAGGCAAAAGTCCTTTCCCGAAAGGCAAGAGAAGAACCCTGTGACGAGGTTGGTGCTCTCCTCGTCCACAGCTCTTGAAGAAGAAGACAGGTCACGGGACTACCCCAACGACTGCACCTCGCGGTGCTGGCACGCCTGCGCAATCATACGCTCAAAAGAGACTGTTTGCACACCAGCTGGTTTTGGAGCCAAACATTTTGGCACGCCCAGTGGGACCAAGCTAGAGTCTTTTGTGTTCACCATCATTGGGATGCCAGAGGAAAATCTTTACCAAAGGAGATTTCTAAAGTGAAAAGATGGCCAATGTTGCCACCAATGATGACACTACGACAAGAGAGGCTTTCGTTGAGAAGCCTATTCCAGAGGGAGCAACCTTCGAGGAAAAACTCGCGATCATCACGGAGAATGTCGAGAACCATCGCAAGAAGATGGAAGCTGATTTTGCCAGGGAAACCGCGAAGGCTAAGCGGCTCGCACGCGAACTGAACGAGCGTATCGCCCAACAGACTGAGGATACCAAGCGACAAAAGCAAGTCATGGAGGCCATCGCGAACCAAAACAAGCATACCTCATCGGAGTTCGCGACCTTGCGCAAGGAAGGTCTCAGCTTGACTACTCAAGTCGGTTCACAGCAAGGCGAATTGGAAAGCCAAAAATCTTCGCGCGAAGAGGTTGTTTCTGAGGTTGAATTGGCTACAGGTGGCAATAAACCTAAATGCCTCATTGATGAGTCACAACCTTACATAGAGGCTTTGCATGGAGAAGATGGTCAACAAGATTGTTCCTCTGACAATATAATTGTCTCAGAACAAATATATGATTTCTCCACTGATCAAGCCAAATACGTGGCTATTAATCAGATGCATGGGGGGCATGATATTGTCCAGGTTCACCCCCCTAATAACCAGAAGCAGCTGTATGATCAATTTAATTATGGTTATGCTACTGGACGTCATCATGACCAAGGTAATCAAAGCCACAATCAACATAATTATGAATTAAGTTGTTATATGGCTGCTGGACGTCCTCATCATGCAGAAGGTCAAGAGTGTGGTCCACTTAATTACCAATTAAGGCATGGGCTACTTGATTATCAATTATGTTTTGGTCTTGAGAAGCCAATCTGTGGCTTTATTAATCAATTTAATTTGAAGATCTTCATATATGTTTCAAGGCCAGTCAGTGGCTTTGAAATTTGTAAAGAAGGATTCGGTGACCCCAAGTCCAGTCTTGACACAGAGCCAATCTATGATGAATATGATGATAATAATAATTTAATTATTGGTTCCAAAAATCATATGCAGGAGTACAAGTTCTTTGAAGCTCTTGATAGGGAGAATTTAGACCAACAAGTGGTCAAATACAAAAGCCAACCTGCAGTGGCTAGTTCTGAAGACACCATGTTCTATGATATGGTAGTTGGCGACAAAGCCGATCTTAGGACAGCTTCATCTCCAAAATTGCAATTGAAGATCTCGCTTCGTCAACCAACAAAGATACTTGGGGGGCAATATTACTCCTTCTACGAGCCAAATTGCTTTCAAGTGTCCGACACGAAGTATCTTTGTTATTTTCTTACAAGCTCCCGTAAGAGGGATTTTCATGCCATAAATTTTGATACGTCGGAGCTTGGAGTAAGGGATAGATGGCCTCCCCCGTGGCCTTCTAGAGGTTAGCCAAACGCACTGATGATAGCCTCTTTATTTGCTTCTAATTTTTAGTTTGCATCTTTCTTTTAGTTAGAAAAATATATATATATATATATATAAACGAAAATACAAAAAGAGTTATCCGGCGCATCAGCGAAGCCAATTCCCCGCGAGCGAAGGCAAGTGACCACATAAGCGAGTGGCCGCGTAAGAAATGGCAGTGAGTGAGGACATGAGCGAGTGCTCGCGAAGGCAGTGGCCGCGAGCAAAAGCAGTGGCCGCGAAGCGAGTTCTAGCAATCTCAAGAAGCAGAGCTCGCTGAATACAGGTGGCCTGAGCCTCGCTAGCGAGGTTCGATCCGGCGAAGCGCTTGGCAGAACTTCCTCCAACAAGATGTGCACGCAAGGGCGAAGTCGATCTGAGGCCAGCGAGTGGGTTTTTGATGGACAGCATGCCAGTTACAGTGGCAGACGTCAAGGCAGGGTCGAGTGGGAGGTTTTCGATGCCACAGCAGTTTCAGGGAGAGGTTATTCCGTCGGCGAGGAGAGGCAGAATCGAACTGCAGGAGAAGACATATTGAATCCAGATTAATCTTCCACTGTTTCTATGCAGAATCAAGTTCAATCCCCATGACCCAGTGATTGTTTGTGCTTTTGTTGATAGTTTGATCCTCTGTGGGCTGTTTTTGTTGGATTTTCATCATAAATTTGAGAGTCTGAGATATGCACATAAGGTGTTTGATGAACTGCCTGAGAGAAATTCAGTTTCGTGGGCTTCAGTTATTGCTGGGTATGCGGTGCAGTGTCTGGCTGAAGATGCATTGGAATTGTTGGGTTGATGAAAGTTTAGTATGCCGCGATCATTTTCCATGCATTTAGCCATGGTAGCAGTTAATTGCTTCTTGTCACATAGGCAAAGTTCTGAGTTGCAGCAGTCCAGTTTTGAATTTTTGCATCACTCACACCGGGGGGTACCATACACCATATAGACAGTGGCATTGAGAGTAAGGATCCATCCACCAACTCGTCCAGCCGGAGCAGCATGCACCTGGGACAGCTCGATTTCGCCGGCGCTTGAGGATCTTTGCATTAACCATGTCCAGCGCAGGGTCATCCTTCTGGAATTGTCGGCCAAAAGCAGCTCCACTGGCCATTTGATCATAAACAGATGCATTGAGGAAGTGGGGTTTCCACTTTCAGGGGAGTATTCCAAATCATGGGTTTTAAATCACTGTTCATGATTTCTTTGGTATTAAAGAATCTGCAGATGAGGTGGTGAGGGGGTGATTTTTGGCTTTATATGCTCAATATGTGGCATACTTGGTGGTTAGGTGTTGGCTGAGCCAGCATAGTGGCTTGATGGCTTTTATTAAGCATAATTAAATCAAGGCAGTTCTACAGCCAAGAGTAGTACTTGAAGAAGAAAATATTCAAGGGCTCATGGGATTGTATAGAGCTACAGCACACGTTATCATGTACTAAAAAACAAAGGAGGCCTATTAATTACAGCCATACTTTTGATTGGTGTGCCTATTTGTTGAACATATCCAGAGGTATAACCATGGTTTCATGCTTAAAGTGTTCAAAGGATTTTAAAAGCATGCGAAACAAGTCACTGCGAGCCTTGGGGGGCATTTCCTTCAGAAGGCCAGATGTAGAGGTTTTATTGGTTGGATACTGAAGTCATTATACTCTCTTATTATGATCAAGCTCATGCAAGTGTTTGATCATCAATCTCTCAAGGCCAACACCTGTGGCTTTTAAGTTTTTACCAAAATTCTTATTTTGTCAAATGGTGAATTTATTTTGCCAATATTCTTGCTCAAGACTTATGCAGTGTTTTAAGCTCTTTAAGGCCAATTCCAGTGGCCTAAAAATAAAATTTTTTCATCCAAGTTGATGATACTTTCTGGAGCAATTCGAAAACTTATGTCGAGTACTTCATCTTTGCTTTTCATTTAAGCCAATGCAAGTGGTTTTAAAGCAACGTTATCGCAAGACGAATGCTAACTCAAGACCTCTTCAGTCAAGACGGGGAACTTTGACTTCGAGGTCTGGGGGGCAATGTTTGAACCCAAAATAACATTTTTTCCCGACAAGGGGGACTTGGTAAAATCCGGGCCAATATCCGTGGCCCAAGCTATTTATTTACGACAAGTTCGAAATATATTGTTTTGAGGCTAATCAAAGCCTACTTGGAGATCAAGCATTCTTGAGGCAAATCTGGATATTCATTGATCTAGTATTTATTATCAAATATTTGATAATTAGGGAGATGTGTTGGCTTGATTACCAAGTATTGCCCAAGAAAAGAGGAGGTTGACGTGCAAGCTGCCACTGGTAATTAAAAATAGTTGGTCTACATTGCAGGTTCGTAGTGGACGTGGGCTAGCCTCACTGTGGATAGCAAATACGTTCGCAATTAAAACATTCGCGAAAGGATAGCAAGCATGGCGCAAGAATCAAGGCTACACATATATATATCAATTAGGTCTTGCTCGCGAAGCTCAACAAAGGATATATATATATATATATATATATAAGTCAATTATGCGAGCTCATGCACGTGGGCTATATATACATATATACATATGCATGCAAACAAGTAATCAATGATTACTGAGGTAAGGCATGTTGGACGTGAACAGATGGCAATTATCCTTAATTGTATTTCACAAGGAGATGTGCATGCCCATAAGTTGTTCTCAGAGGCAATTAACCCTTGCCTATATTCTAGTGGCGACAGAGGCGGATAATATTAATTATCGCCTACGATAATATCAAAACTATTAAGAGTTTTGATTTGATTCAAGGCCAATGACTGTGGCCTAAAATATAGTATTTCATTCCTTTAAGGAAGGTGAATCTGCAGTAGCCTATATATAGAGGCTGAAGACGATACAGAGTGGGACCTCTCTCGAATCAATCAATCCCAGCGATTACAAAGCCTCCCCGGAGCAAACCTTCAACCTCGTTGAAAGCCGGTGACCGCCCGCCAGTCCTAGTCTCCTCTCGAGCCGACTGGCAGCATCACCAGATCAACCCGGCGATCGTGCTTCCAGTCATAGTCTCCTCACGAGCCGACTGCTAGTGCTACTGCCACCGACACAACCAGCGAAGCAAGGGTAACGCCCTCGCACCCAGCGAAGCTAAAGATACGCTTTAGCAAACCCCGTGCTTTCTCACTACTTCCCAGTGATTGCTCTGCTCAACCTACAACGTTGAGTATCGATACGGTGAACGCGAAGAGATCACAACCAAAGTCCTTACCCGTAAGGCAAAAGTCCTTTCCAGAAAGGCAAGAGAAGAACCCTGTGACGAGGTTGGTGCTCTCCTCGTCCACAGCGCTTGAAGAAGAAGTCAGGTCACGGGACTACCCCAACGACTGCACCTCGCGGTGCTGGCACGCCTGCGCAATCACACGCTCAAAAGAGACTGTTTGCACACTAGCTGGTTTTGGAGCCAAACAGTAGCCTTGCTTTATTTGTTCAATGCAAGCAGCATTATCCTCATAAATGCTTGTTGGCTCATCTGTGGTAGACTTCAGACCACAATTGCTTCAAACATGACTAACTATGGACCTAAGCCATATACATTCCTGAACTGCTTCGTGAAGAGCAATAATCTCTGCATGATTTGAAGAGGTAGCGACTAAGGTCTGCTTTGTAGACCTCCAAGATATCGCGGTCTTTCCCATGGTGAAAACATAACCAGTTTGAGAGCAACTTTTGTGTAGGTCAGAGAGGTACCCAGCCTCAGCAAAACCTTCCAAAATACTTATATCATTTTGGGATGGGGAGAGGGAACGCAGTCCACCATTTGTGGCGTCCCTGACACTAGATGGGTCCGAATCCATCTTCTCTCTATGGGGATAGAACAAGCCCATATCAATCGTACCACTTAGGTATTGAAAGATATCTTTAACACTAGTCCAATGGCGTCGTGTTGGCACAGAGCTATATCTAGCTAGCAAGTTCACAGCGAATGAGATATATGGTCTTGTGCATTGTGCTAAGTACAATAATGCGCCTATTGCACTTAGGTAGGGCACTTCTGCCTCTAGCATTTCTTCGTCGTCATCTTTTGGACGGAATGGATCCTTCTTTGGATCAAGACTACGAATGACCATTGGGGTGCTTGAAGGCTTAATCTTGTCAGTGTTGAAACGCCTAAGCATCTTTTGCGTATAAGCTGATTGATGAATCAGGATACCATCTATATGGTGCTCAAGTTCTAAACCGAGACAAAATCGTGTTTTCCCAAGATCTTTCATCTCAAACTCAGATTTCAAGTGTTCAGCGGTTTCCCTTAACTCTTTAAGGATGCCAATTATGTTCATGTCATCGACATAAACCGCTACTATTGCAAATCCGGAACTTGTCCTTTTTATGAACACACATGGGCATAGTTCATTGTTGACATATCCCTTTCCAATCAAGTAGTCACTTAAACGGTTATACCACATCCGTCCGGATTGTTTCAATCCATATAGTGAGCGTTTCAATCTAATTGAAAACGCGCTCCGTGGTTTGGAGCCACTTGATTTGGGTAGCTGAATTCCATCTGGAACTTTCATGTATATTTCCGTATCTAGATCCCTATATAGATACGCTGTAACCACATCCATAAGCTGCATGTTCAGTTTTTCAGAAATTACCAAACTGACAAGGTAGCGGAACGTTATGACGTCAATTACGGGAGAATAGGTCTCCTCGTAGTCGATTCCAAGGCGTTATGAGAAGCCTTGCACCACAAGGCGAGCTTTGTATCTTACAATCTCGTTTTTCTCATTATGCTTTCTAACGAATACCCATTTGTGACCAACTAGTTTGGTGTTGGTCTATATTGGTGCAACATTGCCAAATACCTTTCTTTTCGCTAGACAATCAAGTTCTGCCTGGATCGCATCTTTCCATTTTGGTCAGTCAGCTCTACGTTGGCATTCATCAACGGAGTGTGGTTCGATCTCATCGGTCTCAATAATCTCATGTGCCACTGAAAACGCTAATACATCATCAATGATGATGGAGTTTCTTTCCCACGTCCCATGTACACTAGTGTAATTAACAGAGATCTCTACGTTCTCAGGGATAGGTTCTGACATTGAGGCATCCCTCAATGATGTCTCTTGGACATAACCATAATCCGGAACATTCTCATGGGATGGATTTTGAGTATTGATGATCAAAGGATTTGTTTGTGCCTCATTCACTCTCTTTCTAGGGCGAGTATCCTTCAAACCAATCGGTCTACCGCGCTTCCTTGCGGGACCTGCGGCTATAGACGCCACATCATTGCCATTTTGGGCAATGGCGCCATCTCCTGGTGTCACAGGAGTGGCGTTATGTCCATTATTTGGGACATCAATCCTTGCAGGCACGTTTGCAGCAGGTATGTGTGATCTTGTCATTTTGGCAACATCAGAAAACGCATCAGGCAGAGTGTCTACTACCTTATGAAGCTCGATTATTCTTTGCACTTCAAGTTCAGACTGTGTGATACGGGAATCGAGATGAGATATAGTGGGGACAGACCACGACAATTCCTGTCATTCCTATGGAACATATGTGTTCTTATCTCCCCCTAACGATGGGAAGACTGTCTCATCAAAGTGACAATCCACAAATCAAGATGTAAAGAGATCACCTGTCAAGGGTTCAAGATAGCAGACGATGGTTGGAGATTCATATCCAACGTAAATTCCCATTCATCGTTGTGGACCCATCTTAGTACACTGTGGCGGCGTAATAGGCACATAAATAGCACACCCAAAAATGCGTAGGTGCTAGATATCAGGCTCGTACCCAGTCATTAGCTGTAATACAGAGTAAGATTGGGTTGCAGTGGGTCGTAGACGAATTAGCGTCGCTGCATGCAATATTGCATATCCCCAAGCAGAAATAGGGAGATTGGTGCACATACCAATGTCCACGCTATCATCTGTAGTCGTTTGATAGCGGCTTATGCGAGACCATTTTGGGTATGAACATGGGGAACTGGATGCTCTACATCAATCCCCAGTGACATGCAATAGTCATCGAACATTTTCGATGTAAACTCCCCAGCATTATTAAGTCGAATTGACTTAATAGGATGATCAGGGTAGTGAGCCCATAGATGGATAATCTGGGCGAGGAGTTTAGCATAAGCAGCATTTCGAGTGGACAACAGTGCGACATGTGACCAGCGTGTCGACGCATCAACCAATACCATAAAGTATTTAAAAGGTCCGCATGATGGTTGAATTGGTCCACAGATATCCCCTTGGATTCTCTATAAGAACGGAATGAGTATTTTAGGATCCTTTGTGTAGGATGGTCTCGGTCCTAATTTTCCGAAGGAACAGGCTTTGGAAAATGAGTGAGGAGCTTTAGAAGCAACCAATGAGGATTTTGGTTGGGCCTGAGCGTCCGTAGCGCTATTAGAAGCTAAATGTGTGACTACATCTCCCATCATGGCATTAGAGCCATGGAAATTGATGGGTGTGGCGTCATGGCCACGAGGTGAGGCAACCATGGCGTCCTGCTCATGGTTGGCGCCATTGATGGCATCATCACATGGGACTTAGGCAGCCCTATGGAGCCCCAAGATGGCTGCAGCGCCAGAAGCTACAATTGTTGCGGTCTTGCTAAGTCCAGGAATCAATTTTCGATTCTTGCTTCTTCTCACTCTGAAGAATGGATGTCCGTGTAAAGTCTTTAGTATACGGAGCATCATATCACGACCAGGGTGTCTTAGTCGGTCATGCCAAAGCCAATATGTGTCTGAAACTCTGAATCCAAGAGATCTTTTCTTATGACATTATTGGATTCAATTGGTCGAATTGTAGTGACATAAAGTCCACTGTATTGACACATAAGCTTCTCTAAGATGCGTTTTCGTCCGCAATCATTAGAGGTAATGCAAAGGAACTCTTTTCCATTCTCATTATGCTTTTCCGCATGGAATCCGTTGGCTCTAATATCTTTAAAACTCAATAAGGTTCGATTTTCCTTAGGAGCGTAGAGAGCTTCAGTGACTTTAATCAAGGTGCCATTTGGTAATAGGAATTGGGCCATTCCATGCCCTTGAACTAAACCTGATGGCCCAGCCATCGTAGTCACAGAGGAATATGTAGGCAACAGTTCTAAGAATAATTGCCTATGTCGTAGAATGGTGTGCGTAGTCGCACTATCCGCAAGACATTGTAGTTCATCCATTCCTAAAAGAAATGCTTATAATTAAAAAGGAGTCATAAAGAAAAGCACTCAACTTTTATTAATAAGCCAAACATAATTACATCATCGTTTCTTTAACCAAAAAGAATCTAATCCAATAAACTAGCTAATGCAAAACAATGGCAGTCATGTAACTCCTTTTGGTAATTTCAATGCAAATGTTACCAGGTGAGTAGAGAGATGTCGGTGGAGCAAAGCTCACTTAAGTACCACTTATCTCAAAACCTTCCTAGACATCACACTTACATTGAGTACGCCTCTTTGAAGAAAGACTCATACCATTGGCATCTACTATAATAATATGGCAATTACCTACATCTCTTGGAAAATAAAAAGACTTAATCAAAATCGCCAGTTTCTGGGTCTTGATCCTTGTAGTCTTCCACCCTTAGATCGATATCACCATCTTGATCTTCTTGTTCCATGTAATTTGCCTCCCTTGCTTCACGATACATCTTGTATGCGTTTGCAACGTTCTAGGATGCTTTACACGCCCTAGCCCAATGTCCAGGTAGTCCACATCTAAGACAAGCATCAGTATGGTCAGGTTCCCTTGATCGAGGCGCTCTAGGAGCGCTATGAGGATGGTTATTGCCTTTAGTGGCGTTACCACCATAACCGGAGGCTTGGCCTCTCTCTCTCTCTCTCTCTCTCTCTCTCTTCACACGTTTATCTCCACGGTTCCGTGCACGCCTATCTTGGCTGTTTCCTTCCTCTTTAGGGCGAAAATATGGACCAAAACGTCTAGAATTATCCCTATTCTTAGGGTTTCGCTCCTTGCGTCCTCCCTTGGAGGCGCGACTATAATTAGACTCTGGAATCGACTTGGTTCCCATGGGTCTAGAGTTATAGTTCTTCACAAGTATGTTGTCGTGCTTTTTAGCTACGTTCATGGCACCAATTATCTCATGAAATCTTGTGATGCGTCTAGCATTGACATCAATCCGATAGTTTTTGGCTATCATCAATGCAGAGACGGGGAAGGTGGAGAGAGTCTTCTCAATCAACATCGTATCAGTGATTTTCTGTCCACAGAATTCCATCATAGACTTGATACTAAGTGCTTTTGAATTGTAGTCAAGTACAGACTTGAAATCACAGAAGCGGAGGCTATGCCATCTCACTTCTAAGTCTGGAAGCAGGGAATCACGGACGTTGCCAAAATGCTGCTCGAGTTCTACCCATAGTTTTCTTGGGTCTTCCTCATTGAGGTACTCATTTTGGAGTGTGTCATTCATGTTCCTTGTCATGAGAATGATGGCTTTAGCTTCATTCACCTCTCTCTTAGCTCTATTTTCTTCAAAAGTAGTAGCTTGTTGAGGAGTAAGCACGTCCTGACTTAGCTCTTGGATCGTTCTCAGGATCCCATCAGCCTTAAGATGCTAGCGCACATCACGGACCCACTTGTGGTATCCTGCCCCTGTTGTCTCTAGTAGAGCGAAGCTCAACTTGTTTAGGTTACTCATCCTGAAAAACAACAAGAAAATAGGGTTAGTTTCGGAGCGAAAAAGGCTACCACGAAAAACTATAAAATTTCTAAGCATAGTCGCTTCCAAGAAATTAGGGATTTTCTGAGCGTAGTTGCTTCCAAGAAAGTCCGATTCCAAGAGAGGTTTTGGATTAGATCGAAACAATGATGTATGTGGTCGATCGTTTTTCTTCTCAACAAACTCTAAGTTTGGAGGACTCTACAAGCTCTAAGCTTGGAGTGAGCACGAACCCCCACAGTTCGGCTATTGGTCTCCCCTATGAAGAAGAAAAGGGGGTCGAAGAAGGGATGTTGGAAGTCCCCGAGAAAAAGAAGAGGAAAGTATTAAAAACTTTAAAAACGGGAACTTTTAGAAAAGTTTATCTTGAAAAATTGCCGGAAATCTTGATCGGAAAAGTTGGCCCGAAAAATGTCGCAGGAAAAAGGTAGACCGACGTTGACTGGTCGTTGACCAGATAGTTAACTGATGCTGATGGAGGTGCTGAAGTGGCGGCCGGTTGCTGACTGGACGCTGAAGTCAGTGGGCCTGCTGCTGGGTTTCCAGGCTTAGTGGATCTGTTTCTGCTTCTGGGCCTAGGGCTACTTCTGATCCTAGGGTTTCTTCTGGGCTTGGTTGACTGAAGCAAAGGAGGAAGATACAAGTCACTAGCGGTTCAATGGTGCTGATCTTCTGAAGGCCAGTTATGGTGTCAATTGGCCTGTTCCGGGAAGAAGGCTTCCGGTTCCGGGGTTCTGGGGCCAAGGATCTTCTGGTGGTGGAGTATGGCAGGAGTGGGCAGGGAGAAAGGCTTCGAACAAGGCATAAAGTTTTCTGGGATTTCCGGGGGCGGGTTCAGGTATTTGCTGGCCGGTTCTGGAGGTGGCACCGCCATTTTTGGCTTTCTAGAACTTGGATCTTTAAGGTAGGCGGCGGTGGTATCTGGAATTTGAAGGTTACGAATTTAGGGATCCAGGGTTAGGGCTTCGTGCTGATAACGTGTTGTAGAGAAACTGAAATTGAGAGAAAATCGCTGTGTATTCTCATTGATAATAGGGGCTTCTTTATATAGAGGATTACACTGCATAGAATCTCAATCATACAAGAAAAGTAATCGTACATTGAATAGGAATCTAGATCCTTCTAATTTAACCTTATTACCACTAGGTCAAGTAATCTAGAGTTTGGGCCAAACACAAATTAGGGTTTACTTGAACAGGCCCTACGGCCCAAAAAGAAAAAAAAGGGCAAAGAAAAAGAAAAAAAAACATAGCCCCCTGCTCAAAAGAAAGAGGAAGCGGCCAAGTTTTTTCTCAAGCCCAAAAACATCGCTACGCACGCCTGCATCAACACGCTCATGCGTTAGGAATGTTTTGTTTTCTCAAAGCCAAGTATGTTTACTTTTATTTTATTTTCATACTATGGTATATTTAATTATTCATAATTAGAACTTTTGAGCATGTTTAGTTAGATAATTATTCATAATCATGTTATTTATGTTTTACATGATTATGTTTAAGCATGTTTTAATTATGCTATGGTTTATACTTTATTTTGAACATGCCATATATATATATATTTTTTATATATATTAATTATGCAATTCTGAAGCATGTTTTATGAATTGTTTATATTTTATTTTACGCATGATATATTACTGCTATTATTATGTGTAACATATATTTTGGTGTATATTTGTGAATTTTTTAGCATGCCAGGTACTTTATTTTTATATATGCTATGTTTTATTTATTATTACATGTGTTATGGTTAATTTTAGAATGCAACATATAAACGGAATTTATGCCATGATAATACAAATTCATGCGCATTATCCATACACACTTACTGTGATAAAGCATTTTCACATAGCATCGAAAGAAAAAATGTGACCATTAAGAATCTTGGTTTTGAAATCTAATTCACATTTTTGGAAAATAATTTACGTGGATGTCATTATGACTGCGTAACTTATATATTCTCTCTTGTTTATGTAGATGGCTGATCCAACTCGACCTGAATTTGACATCTTGGACTCAAAAGGACTTGAGTACCATAGTTGGGTTTCCGATGTGGAAACTGCCTTTGTGGCAAAAGACTACACTGCCACAATTACCGACCCCAAAAATTATGAACCATCTAATAAGGTGAAAGCAAATGCCTTAATGTTTCTGAGGCGATAGTTTGATCCTAGCCTACGCTGGGAATACCTTCAGTTGAAGACACCAAAAAACTGTGGGATGCCCTTAAGGGACGTTTTGGGAACATTCATGACACTTTGCTCCCAGAACTGGTTGTTTAGTGGAATGGAATCTGCTTGCTTGACGGTCAATGACTTCAACAAGGACATGTTGGGCTTAAAGGTACGTCTCAATTTCTGTGGAAGGGGAATCACAGAAGATGATATGATCTACAAGACTCTTTCCACCTTTCCTACTTCAGCGCTTATACTAGCGAACCAGTATAGGCTGGAGTATGACAACAAAAGAATCACAACCTTCAATAAGTTGATCAGCCTACTACAAGTGGCTGAGAGGCATAATGAGGTTCTCTTGAACAACAATGTCAGGCCCACTGGGACAAAGAAAATTCCCGAGGATAATTATGGAAAAATGAAAGGTGGAAAGAACTCCAATGCAAAAGGGTTTGGACGTGCTGATCCCTACCCACGTGGCAACAATGCACCACATGGAAAGGGACATGGAAACAATGTGCAAAAGGCACCTAAGAATCCTTCTGTCAAAAAGGAAAGAGTTGACAATGAACCATGCTATAGGTGTGGAGTCATTGGGTATTGGTACAAGAACTGCCACGCAAGCAACAGAGTAGCAGCCAATTACAAGAGGTATAGAGAATCTAAAGAACAAGAGGCTCACTATATGGAAGAAGGAGGTCATGAGGAACTTCCCATTGAAGACTTCAATGGCAACGAGGAACTTGCTCAGTCAATGGATGCTCTCAATCTTGATTGATATGCTTTATTTTATTTTTCAAACACAGATGTGAAGGCATAATGCCTCATTTTTAATTAGACTATTGTTTGGTCTTAAAGTTTATTTCAACAATGGTTTGATGAATTAGAACAAGGCCTTGATATGATTATCGTTGGCTTATTAATAAATTTCAAATTTTATTCTGAAGCACTGAATTTATTCAAATTTATTTACTACACATATTTACATGGTTCGAAATAGCACTATAAAGATGCAAAGCAATACATCTAGAGAAAAATTATTTGAATGAAAAGATTATCATTCTACCTAAAATAGAAATACTCTAAAGAATATGAGATATATTTAATGTCACAGACGCTCTGTATGCACCAAGAGCTCATCGAACCTTGTTACGTTTCAAAAATATTCATGCTAACGGTTATCATGTAAAAATACACTGTGAGAATGAAACTGAATACCTTTATATTACCTCTAATAAATGTGGAAGGAAACACGTTTTAGAGAAACTTATGAGTCAATCTAGTGAAATGTACCTCACTATGATTCGGATCATTGAATCATATGCTGTCACCAACAATGAAATGTGGGACACTGACTCATTCATGCTTTGGCATGACCGTCAGGGGCACCCCGGTCATGACATGATGATCAGTATTTCAAAGAACTCACATGGACATCCCTTTTTTTGGAGTGAAAAATAAAATGGGAGAAAAATCCGCCACACTGCAAGGTGTCAGTCCTAGTACTGCTCAAATGCAGCCATTGCCTTCTGAAGTACTAGAAGCACTACCTCCCTCCCATTATGCCTCATTGACTATTTCAAAGGCATATCACTTGTTTTGTAAAACCTGCTCTTTAGCAAAAATAGGATCGAGACCTTCCTATGCTAAAGATACAAAACAAAATATTCCATTCTTACAAAGAATAAAAGGTGATATCTATGGACCTATCCATCCAGAATGCGGACCATTCAAGTACTTTATGGTTCTGGTGGATGCTTCGACACACTAGTCACCTATCGTTTTATTGTCCACAAGAAATGCTGCATTTGCAAAACTCCTAGCACAGATTATAAGTTTAAGGGCTCACCACCCTAATCACCTTATCAAGTCTATAAGGCTTGATAATGCTGGAGAGTTTACATCAAAAGCATTTGATGATTATTGCATGTCTATCGGGATCGATGTAGAGCATCCTGTACCCCATGTGTATACACAAAATGGTCTCACAGAAGCCACCATCAAAAGGCTACAGATAGTGGCTAGGGCATTGGCTATGCGCACCAACCTGGCTATATCTGCATGGGGTTATGCAATATTGCACGCAGCTTTACTAGATTCTTTTAGACCCACAGCTAGCCAACCATTTTCTGCGTACCAGTTGGTAACTGAATATGAGTATGACATTTCACACTTACGCATATTTGGTTGCGCAGTATATGTGCTTATTGCGCCCCCACAGTATAATAAAATGGGTCCTCAAAGACGATTAAGTATTTATGTTGGATATGAATCCCCAACAATTATCCGCTACTTGGAACCCTTGACAGGCGATCTCTTTACCGCTAGATTTATGGATTGTGACTTTGATGAGACAGTCTTCCCATCGTTAGGGGGAGATAGGAAAAAGGATTTTCCAAGGGAACAACAGGAATTGTCGTGGTTTGTAACCACTCTGTCTCATTTTGATCCCCGCACTTCACAATGTGAAAGTGAAGTGAAAAGAATAATCGATCTTTAGAATATAGCAGATTCGATGCCTGATGCATTTACTGATATCGTAAAAGTGACGAGATCACATATACCAGCTGCAAATGTGCCTGCAAGGTTAGAAGTCCCCAACAAGGGGCACGGTGCCGCAGATAGGGGCACGGTGCCGCAGATAGGGGCACGGTGCCGCAGATAGAGGCACTGTAACCACACTTAGTAGAAGTGTGGTTGAGGCCGTGGCTCCCCAAAGGAAGAGGGGGAGGCCACTTGGTTCGATTGAGACTCACCCAAGGAAGAAGAGGGCGAGTAAGGCACAAACCGATCCATTAATCATCAATGTAGAGAGTCCCTCTCATGAGATTGTCTCTGATTATAGTTATGTCATGAATTAATACTGGAGGACACTCTGATGTTTGAAATGATTCCAGAGAACAAACAAATCTCAATGGATTATGAGAGTGCGTATGAATTCATAGAAAGATCTTCCATACACATTGATGATGTATTTGCATACACTGTTGCTCAAGAAATCATAGAGCACGATGATATCGAACCACTCTCTGTTGCAGAATGTCAACAAAAAGCAGATTGGCCTAAATGGAAAGAAGCACTCTAGGCAGAACTAGATTCTCTGGCAAAGAGACAGGTATTTGGTCCGGTAGTGCTAACCCCACCAAGTGTAAAGCATGTAGGACATAAATGGGTCTTTGTCAGAAAGAGTAATGAGAAAAATCGAATGAAGTCCTGAGGTACAAGGCACGCGCAAGGTTTTTCACAACGCCCTGGAATTGACTACGAGGAGACATCATCTCCCGTAATGGACGTTATAACGTTCCGCTACTTAGTTAGCTTGGTAGTTTCTGAAGGACTAGAAATGCAGCTCATGGATGTGGTTACTACATATCTCTATGGGGATCTTGATTCATATATATATATATATATATATATATGAAAGTGCATGATGGCCTTACATTACCCAAGTCAAGTGACTCTAAACCACAAAGTGCGTTTGCAATTAGGTTGAAACGCTCACTTTACGGATTAAAACAATCCGGGCAGATGTGGTATACCCTTCTAAGTGACTACTTGATTGGGAAGGGATATAAGAACGATGAATTGTGCCCCTACGTATTCATAAAGAAAACAAGTTCAGGATTTACAATTGTAGCTATATATGTCGATGATATGAACATAATAGGTACTCTTGATGAAATAAGAGAAACTGCAAGCTACTTGAAATCTGAATTTGAGATGAAGGATCTTGGAAAACCTATATTCTGTCTAGGCCTTAAACTGGAACACCGAGTTTGTGGAATACTAATGTACTAGGCTGCGTATGTCCAAAAGTCAAGCGATTTAACATGGACAAAGTGCATCCTGCTAGCACTCCCATGATCGGTCGAAGTTTGGATGCAAGGAAAGATCCATTTCGTCCAAAGGAAGATGACGAAGAGGTGATAATATAAAACACATATCGCCAAACAGATGAAGCTAGGATATATCAAGGGTGATAATATAAAACACATATCGCCAAAGTTTTCCTACAATCAGCAACAATAGGCCCTCCTCAAGATTCAAGTGAATCAAGTAAGGTCTAAGGAGAATGTGGCAGATTTGTTCACCAAATCACTGCCTAAGGCCACATTTGAGAAACATGTGAAAAGCATAGGAATGCAAAGACTTTCCAAGCGCTCTTGATTAATGTAAAGATCAGGGGGAGTTGTAGATGTCAGGGGGAGTCTAACACACACATGTCATTCTCAAATGTAGAAGGTGCGTTGTGCTCTTTTTCTTCGACCAAGGTTTATTTTTGTCCCGCAGGTTTTTTATTGTTACTTGGCAAGGTTTTTTAGTGAGGCAATAACCCATGTACCATTTCATCTTTGACTTGGCACAAGGGGGAGTGTTAAAGGAAAAACATATTGTGTGCCTTCGTCAAAGCGACTGACGGAGAGGGAATCAAGGAATCAGTGATTACCATCAATCAACACGATTACGGATCAATCAGCATTTAATGTCATCATTGTAATTGATATTTCCGTTGTAATTATCTCCCTATATAAAGGGACTATGAAATGAAATGAGGAGACCAATTCCAATCTCAATTTTACTTTTACACTATACTTATATTATGGAGTGCACCCAAATACGAAACATCGAGTAAAAACTTTCAAGATTCCTTTTGGTTACAACATACCAATAAGACCCAAATTTATCAAATGCGGTAGACATATATCACCTGTCGATGACGGACCCACTATGTGGGCTATATAACAAATGATGCAGAACCAGTAGAGATAGAATAGTGCATATCATACACTTACACAAAATATAGAGAAAATTTTACAAACAATACCCCAATTAAAAGTCATTCATCGCTTTGGAACATCAATTTCAAAAACTATCATATTGGTACCCGAACATTAAAATCCGAACTATTTTTAATACATGCTATTTATAATGGTATCAAACCTCTATTTTTCTAGGGATATTTTCGTCACTCCGTATCTTAACCTAATAATTTGTTTTAGAGAAAATGATCTAAAATCCTATTTTTAAGTTTCCTAATTCTTAGTCCTTAAAACCTGATAATTTACCTTGGACAAACTGGTGTTAGCTCAGTGGTTAAAACACCCACTACCTAAGATCGAGGTCATGGGTTCAAGTCACCATGGCAGTAGGAGTGAAATTTTTTTATCATCATTTAATAAAAATAAAAAACCTGATAATTTACCAAATTTCTAATAGGGTTTAGATTTTGCGGGTCTTGATTTCTTGGGTTTTGATTTCTTTTGAATCATTCACTAATCGGGTTTCAATTTCATTCATCACAGATCAGAGTGGCCATTACATACCCTTCTGCTGCCTTCAGCCTAGACACCCTTCTGCTGTCTTCAGCCTAGACATGTCAAGAAGTTGTGGTAGTACCCACAGTGGTACAGAGAAATAGATCCACTCATTATACATCAAATATGTAGATAATAGCGTGAACCCTTCGTCAATACTACTCCAAAGACGGTAGAGACACCTAGATTGCACAAATCATGCTTAGCTCCCTAAAAAAAGTAGGGAAATTATTGACGATAGAAATAATTAAAAACCTAATTAAACAGCAGGCCAAGGCCTAGCAGATAATTAAAACCCTAGGCCCAAAACAGTTGACCTAGCCCAGCTTCCCCTTCCCCAACACAAGCAGGACAAAAGGAACCGCGAGTGACTCACAACCTACTGCCGTGACTCTCCGCCGCAAGCACACCGGGACCAGTTGCACCACCTTCGCCGCTAAACCTAAGGACTAGCTACACTACCACCGCCACGAAACCCAAGGACCAACTGCACGCGACGCCATACCGAAACCCACCTCCAATGATTTCAGAGCTCCAGCGCCGTCACTGCCACCTGGAAAGGAAATGGATCCTCGATCCAGTCCCAGCAAGCACCACACTCATCCCCTAAAACCGGTGTCCATGGATGCCTTGCCTTTGAACCAATCACGAAAAAAACCACACCAATCAAAATCTGTTAAAACACTTCAGGCTAAACCATCTTAGATGCCAATGGGTATTAGATGACCATTGCCCGTTCGGCAGCAGCCCATATTCTGTCGTGAATTCAAGCGTTGCCGGACGAGAGGAATTTTTTTCTTAGATTTTGATTAGTTTTAACTTAACTCAGAGAAAGAGATAGAATTTTGTGATCAGGAGGAAAAGGATAATATTTATTGTGAAAGAGTTAAGAGAAAAAAACAATTGCCGGAATGTGAGGTACTAATGTGATAGTTTTTAAATGTGATGTACCAAAATAATGAATGAATTTTATTTCGGATACTATAGGTAACATTTTCTCAAAATATATTTCTCTTCAAATAGTCTACTGGTAATGTGTAGTTAAAGAACATCTAGCTCAAAATCTCACTATATGACTATGCATGATGCAACTGCAGAAACATAACAACCTCAAACATCTCAGAAATCCAGTGCCAGTGATGGTGGAATGGTGATTCAACAAAAAAAAAAATCACAGAAGCTTCCGTAGATTGACAGTGAAACATGCTAAAAAAATTAATTTACCATGATACCATGAGTTTTTTTTTTTTCGTTGAAAAAAGAAGATCAAAGGATTTCACTCATTCTCCCATGGTGACTCGAACCCATGACTTCGTCATTAGAGCAGACCAAATTATAATACATGCTTCCCTAATAGGTACAAGAATCGAACAAGAAATTACGAAGATGAGGTCAACCATACTACGTAAAAAACTACAAGGATCAACTAATACAAAGAGAAAAACTCAAGGAAACTAAGCATACCAATCCCCTGGCTTATGAAATCAATGAAAGATCTAGCCAACAAAGCAGCCCATTTAGAAATCAGGAAAAATGGTGGAAAGGTCACCATGGATGTAGTCATTATCTACCAAGCTAACTAAGAAGTAGTTGGTCCCCTGTTCAAGTAATTTCTCTGACCAAATTTTGAAAGTCTCATCCTTCCAAACCCTAAACCAAGCCGCGTCAACAGTCCGTTTAATAATCTCCTTCCTAGGGAAGACTCCCCATGTAACTGCATTGATATTACTCTGATCAAGATTAGATATCCAACAACTACCTTGTCTGTTCACGGCCATGTAGGTCAGAGATAGATGAGCCTTGTATTTTTCGATAAGAACATCCAATGTCTCCTTGGAACAGAAAAACTCCACATAGGCTTTTTGATACACATATCCTCCGAAAGATGCTGAATCGAATCTTTCCCCATTTACTGCTGCTTGGCTGTTAATGATAATGAAACCCTTTCTGTTAAGTTCCTCCAGCAGTTCATTCTTGATTTTCCTCGTCTCTGGCAGCTAATCAATCCCGTCCTGTTCTGACCAATTAGGGCTTGTACTAATCGACTTTCCAGTGCAAATGTTTGGGCAAAAAATACATTTTAGAGGCAAGCAGCAGCAAAGTTTCTCAAACTTGTCATAAATATCTTCAACGCTTCTCTGGATCATTGAAACAACGTCCATCTTTTATAAGTTTTCTTGTGATCGACCTTTAACTGAGGCGATAGCTTTGGCTAGAGCTTTATCCAGAGCCTGATCTTTTGGTGTTTGCGGGTCTTTGAAAAATTTTCATTATATAAGAATTCTTAAGAAGTCCACAAATTTGGTGGCATGGTTAAATTAAGATTTAACAAACTCTATAGTTTGGAATATTCGAAATGTCATAAATTTCATTTAAAATTGATGTTTAAGGAAAACTGAAATTAGGAGAGAATTGAGTCGTGATTTCTTTGATAATAGGGACCTCTTTATATAGAGGATTACAAGACATAGAATCAGAGTTGTACAAGGAAAGATAATCGTACAATTAATCGGATATCTATGCATATCTCCAAGAATATCTCTAATTCTAAACCCTATTACAACTAGATCAAGTAACCTAGAGTTTGGGCCAGACACATATTCTGGATTTACTTGAACACTCCCCTTTGTGTAGCCCAAACATGGTGCTCCTCTCATTACCTCATTAAAAACTTGCCGAGTAACAAAAACCCTGTGGGACAAAAATAACCTCGGTTGAAGGGAAAAAAGAGCACAACACACCCTTCACGTTTCGAGACCATATATGTAGACATCTCCCCCTAATGACAACAGTCATGGAAGTTCGGATAACTTCCGCAAAAGATGCTACCAACATGTTTCTCGAAAGTGGAATTTAGGCAATAACTTAGTGAGCAAGTCTGCCATACTGTCCTCAGATTGAACCTAGTTTACTTTGATCTTGAGAAGAGCCTATTGTTGCTGATTATCCTTGGTGATGTCGCTTTTGATGTAGCCTTGCTTCATTTGTTCACAACAAGAAGCATTATCCTATACGCTCGTAGGATCATTTGTGGTAGACTTCAAAGCACAATTGTTCGAACATGCGTAATTATGGATCCAATCCATATACATTCACGAACCTTTTCATGAAGAGCAATAATCTCTACCTTGTTCGAAGATATAGAGACTATGATTTATTCTGTAGACCTCTAAGATATCACGGTCTTACTTATGGTGAACACATAACCAGTTTGGGAAGACTTTTGTGTAGGTCAGAGAGATACCCAATATCAGCAAAACCTTCCAAAACACATGTTGTTTTGGGATGCGGATAGTGGACGTAGGCCAGTGTTGGCGGTGTTCCTGGTGTGTGATGGGTCTGAATCCATTGTCTCTCTGTAGGGATAGAACAAGCCCATATCAATAGTACATCTCAAGTACCGAAAGATATCTTTTACTTCAATCCAGTGGCGTTGTGTTGGCGCAGAGCTATATCTAGCTAACAAGTTCATGGAAAATGAGATGTTCAGTCCTGTGCATTGAGCTAAGTACAATTATGTGCCTATTATACTTAAGTAAGGCACTCCTGCCTCTAGCACATCTTCATCATCATCCTTTGGACGAAGAGGATCCTTTTCAGGATCAAGACTATGGACGATCATGGGGGTGCTTGGAGGCTTGACCTTATCAAAATGCCTAAGCATCTATCAACACGATGCTCAAGTTCCAAACCGAGACATAATCGTGTTCTCCCAAAATCCTTCATCTCAAACTCGGATTTCAAGTGTTCAGCGGTTTCCCTTAACTCTTTAAGGGCTTCTAATGAAGATCATGTCCAACATCAGCCGCGATAGAATCCAAAACTTGTTATGGAAACGCGGGGGCATATCCCTTCCCAATCAAGTAGTCACTTTAGTGAGTGTTTCAACCTTATTGCAAGCGCACTCCGTGGTCTAGAGCCACTTGACTTGGGTAAATGAAGTCCACCATGAACCTTCATGTATATTCTATATTTAGATCCCCATAGAGATACGTAGTGACCATATTCGTAAACTGCAAGATCAGTTATTCGAAAACTACCAAACTGATAGGGTAGTGGAGTGCAATAACATCCATTATGAGAGAATATGTCTCATCGTAGTCGATTTCATGGTGTTTTGGGAGAAGCCTTGCGCCATAAGGCTAGATTGCCATCTCTTTTTCTCATCACGCTTTCTAACGAAAACCCATTAGTCAATAGGTTTTATGTTAGGAGGTGTTGGCATCACCTTCCTCTTCATTAGATAATCTATCTTAACATGGATCGCATCTTGCCATTTAGGCCAAATTTCTCTACGTTGGCATTCATTCATCAACGAAATGTGGTTCAATACCATCAGACTCAACAAACTCATGCGCAACTACATCATCAATTATGATGGAGTTTCTATCCCACGTCTCATGTACACTAGTGTAATTTTCAAAGAGCTCTTATATTCTCAGGAATAGGTTCTGACTTTGAGGTGTCCCCCAACAATAACCATAACCCGGAAGATTCTTATGAGACAGATTTTGAGTCTTGATGATCAAAGGATTGGAATGTGCCAAAGTATCCTTCAAACTCACGGGCCTCCCACGCATCCTAGCTGGGGCCATGGCCTGTAACACCAGAGTGCCACTCTCTTTGGCGTTAGCGCCATGCCTAGCTACCTCCGTGTAGGGTGGCGCTACGTCCTCTCGTAGGGACGTACTTCCTTGCAGGCATATTTGTAGCAGATGTGTGATCTCGTCACTTTAGTAGGGATCGAGATGAGACATAGTGGGGACAGATCACGACAATTCTTGTCGTTCCTGCTGAACACCTGTGTTCTTATCTCCCCCTAACGACGGGAAGACTATCTCATCAAAGTGACATCCGCAAATCTAGCAGTAAGGAGATCGCCTTGCAAGGGCATTAAGTGGCGGACGATTGTTGGAGTCTCAAATCCAACTGAGTTGCCTATTCGTCTGTAAGGACCCATTATAGAGCGCTGTGGCAACGCAATTGGCACATAAATGGTAGGGGTGGGCGCGGTTCGGTTCGGTTTGAGGCTCAAACCGCAACCAAACCACTTTTTTCGGTTGGCCTATATATCAAACTGCAATGGCATTACAAAAGGGCTGAACCGATTATTTCGGTTACACCATTTTTCGGTGCCGTGCACCGAGTTTCAGTTTACAGCGATTTATTAATTTCAACTAGAAAGAGAGTGTCAAAATCAGGCTTATTTTTACCTAACAATTTCAATAAGGCATAAATAAATTTTGAATGCATTTAGAGTCCACACAAATCGGTAAATGTCACCCAAATATCAAGCAACTTGCAGAAAGACCATAGCAACTTATTACACACACACACACACACACACACACACACACACATATATATATATATATATATATATAAATCAATGATCAAGCAAACATAGCAACTTATTACAAACTGAAAACCTAATCAAAAATGGATTTCTTATGTATTGAAAACCAACATTTCCACCAATGGAGAAATAATAAATAAATAAAATGTAATTAAAATAAATTCGATGTGGGTAGGTTTAAATCGGGCAGTTTATGACCTGAAACCGCAACCGAACCGCTTTTATACGTTTCGGTGCGGTGTGATCATAAAATGACACCGTTTTAGTTCAATGCGGTTGTCGAAATGTTTTTTCGGTGCAGTTCGGGTCGGTAACCTCATTTTCGGTACAAAATGCCCACCCCTAATAAATGGTACACTCAAATATGCAAGAGTACGATATTTGTACCCAGTCACTAGCTGTAACGCAGAGGTAGATTGAGTAATAGTGGGTCATAGACGAATTAGCATAGTTGCATGCGATATTGCATCACCCCAAGCGGATATGAGGAGATTGGTGCGCATTACCAATGTCCGGACTACCATCGTAGTCGTTTCCGCAAGACCATTTGGGTATGTTCATATAATGTCCAATGTCAGTAACAATGCAATAACCATCGAAAGTCTTCGATGGAAACTCTCTAGCATCGTTAAGTCCAATTGACGGAATAGAATGATCCAGGGAGTGAGCCCGTTGTTGTATGATATGTGTTAGGAGTGTAGCATAAGCAGCATTACAAGTGGACAATGGCACAACACGTGACCAGCGTGTTTGCCTGTCAACCAACATCATGAGATATTTAAACGTCCGCAAGTTGGTTGAACTAGTCCACAAAATCCCCACGAATTCTGTGTAAGAACTTAATGAGTATTTTTATATCCTTTGCATAGGACGGTCTCAGTCCTAATTTCCCTAAGGAATGGGCTTTGTAAAACAAGCGAGAGGTTTTAGAAGCAACCAATGAGGATTTTGGTTGGGCCTGAGCGTCTGAAACGCTATTTGAAGCAAGTTGGTGATTGAAACATCACCTGGGGCACCATCACCATGATGGACGCCATCCATGGCGTCATGGATAGGGACTGCGCCAGCCCTAGGCTGGTGATGGACGGAAGCAGTGCCCTAGGTAGCAGTGTCGGTCACACTTAGTCCAGGAATCAGCTTTTGATTCATGCTTCGTTTTGCTCGAGAGAAAGGATGTCCATGTGAAGTCTTTAGTAGACGGATCATCATATCATGATTAGGATGACCTATCCTGTCGTGACAAAGTCAATATGTGTCTTAATCAAAGAGATCTTCTCTCATAACTTCATTGGATTTAATAGCTCGAATAGTGACATAGACTCCACTAGAGACACACATATACTTCTCTAAGATGCATCTTTGTTCGCAATTGTTAGAGGTATTACAAATGAACACATTTCAGTTCTCTACATGCGTTTTCGCATGGAATCCGTTGGCTATTCATAGGTGCGATTTGCCCTAGAAGCGTAGAGAGTTTCTGTGACAGTAATCAATGTGCCATTTAGCAAGGGGAACTTGGGCTATTCCATATCCTTGAATTAATACTGATGGCCCAGCCATCGTAGTCACAAAGTCATATGCTCAAAATGAAAATGGAGTCATAATGAAAAGAACTCAAAATTTTATTCATAAGCCAACGGAGTTACATCATTGTCTCTTTGACCAAAGAAGAGCTAATCCAAAATGCTAGCTAATGCAAATCAATGGTAGTCGTCTAACTGCTTTCGGTAATTCCAAAATAAATGTGACCAGTTGAGTAGAGAGATGTCGGTGGAGCAAGGCTCGCTTAAGTACCACTAATCTCATAACCATGCTAGACATCACACTTACTTTGGGTGAGCCTTCTTTGAAGAAAGAATAAACCATTGGCATTTACTACAAAAATATATGGCAATTGCCTATTACAACTCTTAAAAAAATAAAGACTTAAACAGAATTGACGATCTATTCATCCCAACCAGATTTGTAGTCTTTAACCCTTCACTCTAGATCATTATCTTGATCTTCTTGTTCCACATCGTGAGCTTCTCTTGCTTCACAATATGCTTTGTAGCACAGGCCCGGCCCTGGCCTAGGGCAGGCAGGGCGAAAGCCCAGGGCCCAAATTTTGCATTAGATGGAGCAAAAAAAAAATTGTTGTTTGAGAGGCTAATAGTACATCAAAAATGCAAAAAGCTTGTCTCTTTCTCTTTTTGTAAAAAGGGTCGGTTGACTAAATATGTCATGCTCACCCTTGATTGGTGAGCACAGTATGGATGGAAACATGAGAGAGAGAGAGAGAGAGTGTGAAAAAACCTAAAGAGAAAGAGAGTGCAACGAGGGGCCCCAAATACAGTAAAGAAAAGGGTTTGTAGAAATGAATAAAGCAATAGCAGGATGAGCGGGCCCGGCTTGACCAGGCCGATGAAATATTTTTAATTTTTTTTTTATATAAAGGGCCCAATTTTATTCTTCGCCCCGTGGCCTTGAATGTCTCAGGGCCGGGCCTGCTTTGTAGGCGGTGACAATTTCTTCACGAGCTCTATAAATGTGTGCCCAATGACTGGCTACTCTACATCGGGAACATACATATTTTTAGTCAAACTCCATTGATTGAGGTGCTTTGAAAGCGTCATTTAGATAGCTCTTAGTGTTGGTGGCGCCACCAACATGGCTAGAGGCATTGCCTCCTTCTCTCTTTCCACGTTGACTTCTTCGGTTCCGTGTTCACTTATTTTGGCGGTTACCTTCCCAAGTAGAGCAATTATATGGACCAGAACGTCCAGAAATATCCCTAAGATTAGGGTTTTTCTCTTGGTGCCCTCTCTTAGGGGCGTGACTATAATTGGATTCCAGAATATGCTATGTTTCCACGGATCTTGAATTATAGTTCTTCACAAGGATGTTGTCTTGCTTTTCAGCGACATTCATAGCTCCAATGAGCTCATGAAACCTTGTGATTCATTCTGTAGTAACATCGATTCCATAGTTCTTAGCAACCATCAATGCAGAGACGGGGAAGGTAGAGAGAGTCTTCTCAATCAACATCGCATTTGTGATCTCTTTACCACAGAATTCCATTAAGGATTTAATGCGAAGTGCTTCCGAGTTGTAGTATATAATTGGATTCCGGAATATGCTATGTTTCCACAGATCTCGAATTATAGTTCTTCACAAGGATGTTGTCTTGCTTTTCAGCAACATTCATAGCTCCAATGAGCTCATGAAACCTTGTGATTCATTCTGTAGTAACATCGATTCCATAGTTCTTAGCAACCATCAATGCAGAGACGGGGAAGGTAGAGAGAGTCTTCTCAATCAACATTGCATTTGTGATCTCTTTACCCCAGAATTTCATTAAGGATTTAATACGAAGTGCTTCCGAGTTGTAGTCAAGAACTGACTTGAAATCACAGAAGCGGAGGCTATGCCATCTCACTTCTAGGTCAGGAAGCAGAGAGTAACGGACATTGCCAAATCTTTCTTCCAGTGAGACCCACAGCCTTCTAGGGTCTTCTTCATTCATACACTCGTACTGGAGCGAATCATCCATATGACGAGTCATTAGGATGATGGCTTTCGCCTTATTTGCCTCTAAGGCTGCTCTATTTGCTTCCAAAACTTGAGCTTGCTCAACAGTTAGCACGTCCTAGCTAGGCTCGAGAATCATATCCAGGATTCCATCGGCCTTGAGATTCTGGCGGATATCACGAATCCACCTGTGATATCCAAAGCCAGTTGTTCCCAACGGAGCAAAGTCCAATTTGTTCAAGTTACTCATTCTAAAATAGAACAAGAAAAAAGGTTAGTTTCGGAGAGGAAAAAGATACCACGAAAACATATATAATTTCTTAGCGTAATCGCTTCTAAGAAATTAGGAATTTCTGAGTGTAATCGCTTTCAAGAAATTCAATTCCAAGAGGTATTGGATTAGATCGAAACAATGACGTAAGTGGTCGATCGTAAATTCTCTACAAACTCTAAGTTTGGAGATCTCAACAAGCTCCAAAATTGGAGTGAGCACGAACCGTCAAAGTTTGACTTAATTAAGTCTCCCCTATGATGAAGAAAGGGGGGTAGAAGAAGGGAGTTTGCAAGTCCCCGAGAAAAAGAAGAGAAATTGAATAAAAACTAAAAAAGAAAAAGGGAACTTTTAGTAAAAAAATGCCTCGCCGGAAAATTTGGCCTGAAAAAGTGGCCGGAAAAGTAGTAGGAAAATGGCCCGAAAAGTCTCCGGAAAGTTGACTGGAAACGGTCAATTGGCGTTGACCGGTGCTGACGTGGCGCTGGGGTCCGTTGCTCATGTGGCAGGCTAACTTGGTGATGAAGCTGGGCCAGGGAGGTCAGTGGGCCGGTTGCTGTGGGTTGGGCTGGATCCTTCTCCTTTTTTTTCTTTTCTCTCGGCCCAGGCTTGTTTCTCTTTTTCTTTTTCTTTTTCCTGTTTTTTTGGACCGCGTCTGTGGGCTGCGACTCTTTTTTTTTTTTTTCTTTTCTGCCGGACGTTCAATTGGTCAGTTGGGTAATTTGTAGGCCGGTTTTCTGGTTTTTCTTCCGGTTCCTAAATTCTGAGATCAAGGCACTGCTTTTTGCAAAATTTGGTAGCAATTGGAGGTCCAAAAGATGGTGAACCAGTGGAATATTTTCCGCAGGTGATTTGGAGCTTCCAGTGGCTGGTTCGGTAGGTTTTTGGCCGGTTCGGGTGGTTCTGCCGCCGGTTCTGGACTGCTGCTGTGTAGGGCTTCAAGGTGTGAGGTGGAGGCAAAAAAGGATTCAAGGTTTTGTATTCGAATTTAGGGTTTTTGCTTTTTGAATCATGGTTTTGCTATTTGTTTCAGGGTTAGGGTTTCGTGCTAATAACGTGTTTAAGGAAAACTGAAATTGGGAGAGAATTGAGTCGTGCTTTCATTGATAATAAGGGACTCTTTATATAGAGGATTACAAAACATAGAATCAGAGTTGTACAAGGAAAGATAATCGTACAATTAATCGGATATATATGAATATCTCCGAGAATATCTCTAATTCTAAACCTTATTACAACTAGGTCAAGTAACCTAGAGTTTGGGTCAGACACATATTCTAAATTTACTTGAACAGATTTCGATATATTGAATGGTGACGAAACTAGATGCATTTTTTTTTGTCGCTGAATAAGTCATCATAATGTTGTAAGGAGCATGATCTTTTGGTTTTGTATACTCTAGCTGGAGCTTTGTTTGTGATCACTACGGGCAGGGGCGGCCCTGGGGGTGTGCAGGTGGTGCCGCCGCACAAGGCCTCAGAAAATGGGAGGCCTCGGACTCTGAGTTTTGAATACACACATGCATATATGTATATATACATTTAGTTCACCACATAGAGATAAAAACTTGTGTAATCCAGTTGGAAGGCTGGCAAAGGCACATGGTTTTTCTTTTTCTTGTCATGGGTTCGAGTCCCAGACTCTGTTTTTTCTCTTCCTTTCTCCTTTTTCTTTTTTTTTTAAATTTTTTTTTTAATATCTCCCTTTCCCTGTTTTTTTTTCTTTGTCCTTTTTGTTATGACTCACATTCATTTTTTTTTTTTTTACAGATTTTCATTATTGAATGATTTTCTCATAATATTTAGTTTATTATACCCATTCATTTTTTTTAAAGTCATTATGCAATGAATATATAAGGCCTTGGTCAAATTTTTGCACTAGGTCTCTAAATTCTCAGGACCGGCCCTGACTACGGGTAGCAGTAGCACATTGGCATGGTGTATGTTTAGGTCTATGTTCGAATGAATCAATTGGAGACTATAACTTGATTGATAATTATAGAAGAAAAATTATCATCATTGTTGAAGTTGTCAATATCATTACAACATTAGCTTAAGTCTCACATAAACTTTATGCCAAATTCCATATCTCTATTATGTTCGAGCTCTAACCACCTCAAGTTAATAAGCCCACATCTAGGAGCAAGGACATATATATGGCCCTATATTATACGGTAGTTGAAATATTTTTCCTTTACGCTTATTATTTAAATATATGGTACAACTCAGTTCCAACAGTTGTAACTAATCTTTTTATGGAATAACGTTATTTCTTCTTCTAAAAAACAAAATATATGGTACAACTCAGTTCCAAGAAAAGTTAGATCATGAAAGAAGAGAATTTGGCTGTTCTCGTTTATCGATCTGTTGAGATAAGTTAGCCTCTTAATACTGCTAATTGAGCATAAAGTTCAGCAAACTAGGCAAAAGTCGGCATGGATTTGCTCCAGGATTGCTAGATTATACGATAGATGACGAAGTTTTTTTTTTTTTTCTTTTTTTTTTTTGGTGAACTTTTGTCCATCTGTATCTTGGAAGTCTGTTAACACGAAAAGAGAAATCCACCCAGTAGATCAGAGAAACATAAGCCTTTACCCACAAAGAAAAAACATGAAAAATAGGCACTCGAGACTTCATCTTTCTCAACCTATGATGTACGTAAATTCGATACACATCAACACATTACTTGTAACGTGTAAGCCTAATTTAAAACTGCTGAAAAGAAGTAAAGAAAGTAAATTTGGCTTTCGGCCGGGGTCTTTGAAAAATATACTAAGTGATTATATGGCTTGCTTAGTCAGGGTCATGGTATGTTCCTGTACAAAGATCGATCACTTACGTCTAAGCTAAAAAAATGCACTTGAGATTGGACTTCATTAATCATTCTTGCTTCAAAAGGATGGAAAGTAAACTCCAACGGAAAATTAATTAAAAAAGCTAGGCCGACACAAAAGCAGTGTTTGATTAAAAATGAATCAACCGGGTCACACTTGAGCGATGTTAAAACCAATCCTTTAAAATGACAACAAATCTGCTTCCATATGCCATACCTCACCCACACTAGAGAGACTAGATGCATACTATGTCCTCATTTCTTCTCTTCACTCTCTTCACAATCTTCTCCACCTTTTTATTCTCCATTGATGGAGTTCTAATCAGGCAATTCTTCAAGGCAGATCAGAAAAAAGAAGAAGAAACGAGCCACCTTCACTTTTTCTTCCATGACATTCTTAGTGGCAAAACTCCAAGTGCTGTCAGAATTATCGGCGGGCCAAACAGCAGCCTCTCCAGCTTCGGTTCCACCTTGATGATTGATGATGCGCTCACTGAAAAGCAAGATCCCACATCGAAGATCATCGGACGAGCACAAGGGTTTTACTCAGTGGCTGCACAACAGGAGATTGCACTGCTTATGGTCATGAGTTTTCAGTTTGTGGAAGGTCAGTACAAGGGGAGTAGCATCAGCATTCTTGGGAGGAATCCAGTGATGAACGATGTCAGGGAGATGCCGATTGTTGGAGGCACCGGATTGTTTCGGTTTGCTCGTGGCTATGTTTTAGCACATACGGTTTGGTTTGATGCTAATACAGGAGACGCCATTGTTGAGTACAATGTTTATGTGTCACAGACCTCGTGAACTTTGTACCTCTTGGAGTAATTCCACGCCCCCTTATACTAGCTACCTTCTTATTTGTTATTAGGCCATGGCAAAGAACTGGATTATTGAAACTCATGTTCTGTTGTAATGGGTATTAGATGCTGATGATATATATATATATATATATATATATATGATCATCTGGAGTTCAGACGTAGATAAATAATTCGAGACGCAACATTTAATAATTTCTTAAGTCTTTGTGGTTTGATAACCATCCTTATTGGGTGAAAGTTTTTTTAATGTAAGGGATTAGGAGCGTGATTAATGTAACTTCACCGAATTAAACAAATTAAGACAATCACACCCCATACTTATCACTGGCCAATCTCTTTAATGCCTTTTTTTTTTTTTTTTGTGAAAGTGCCCAGCTTAGTTATTAGTCTTTCAATTCTGAATGAGAATAGGTTTGCTTTTTTAGCTCATTAAGCTGTCAGTTGTCCCTGAAGCTACCAGTGACACTAAGTTTATTGATTCTCTTGCAAATGTGGCATCAGGGGCAATTAAGGACCAAAACTTTGATATTACAGATATTTCAAGAGAAAGGATTCGTACTTGTCCTATATTCACATCACAGTATCTGGACTCACAAAGTATAGCTAGCCATCGGATGAACAAAACGACAACAGCTAATGAAACTAAACGACATCAGCTAGTTAAGACTCCCAATAGTAAAAGGAAAACTAGAGAGAAGCCCAAATCAATAATTGGACCCTAACAGATGTCCTCACATCAGGGCGCATAGATTTGGTAATTTGTTCAAGTTTGGATCAGTTTGTTGAATACATATACCCGATGGAATTCTAGCTCTCTCAAATTGGGATCTTTCTCGTTTCATTCGCTTCACAGTAAAGGCTCTTCTTATTTTCTGGAGGTTCTTCTGGATCCAATGGTAAGAGCACGCATCGATCCTGTTGCGACCAAAAGAAGAAAAATAATTGTTACTTTTTTTAATTTCATTTTCTGATTATTAAGCATTCTTGTGAGACCACAGACACTGCTGCATGTTATTGTAAATATTTCTTGTTCACTCCATCCTAATTCTACAGTTTACTGTACTAGCTGTTATACCATCACTTTGACATGTAGTAGCGTCTGTTATATTTATATTTCTGATGTTTCTCACATTGCTTTCTTCATGCAGAACGAGCAATCCTAGAATACTTGTTATGCTCTTCTTGTCATACGATTTAATGTAAGGTTAGGGTTTGGGATTTTCCTATCGCGCTCTTTGCTACTTTTATATAATCAGACCAACAAATTCAAAAGGATTGAAATTAATCCAAACAACCAGCCAAAGATTTTTGTTTCTCTTTGATTCTCCTAACATGGATTTCTGGCTCCCCCCGCTATTGAGAAAGTTGATTTTATCTTCTTAAGAAAATTTATGGTGCCTTCCTCCAAGCTCATAGTCTCTAGTTGGCTGGATCCTTTGGCAGACCCTGATTGTGCATTTGACCCTCTTTATTTCTTGAAAGACGGTACACACATATTACAAAATCCTTTTTCTTCCTCTTTTTCTAAGTTAGAGCTTAGCTTCAATTCGAGATGAACAAACCCCTTAATTAAACTCCTGATTTTCCTTCACCTGTGAATGACTTACCTTAGCTTGTACAAGGAGTAATTTGAAGACGGCATTCCCCTAGCTTGCTCATGAAAGAGGAAGGGGACAAATCAGAATCCGTACATGCTTCATGTCCTGGCTTTGGAAGTAAGTACAATCCGAAACCCTCCCCTAATATTTCCTAGCTTTGATGTAGTGTTCCATTAATTAACTAGGTAACTGATATAACGTTTGAAAATGTTTGCCCTGCCCGACAGGGTTTTGTATGAGGCAAAGTTCAATGGAACACACCAATAAGATATCCCGTTCCAAGGAGGTTTCATCTGACAGAAACAATAATATTGATGCAGAGCATATTATCTCTAAAATTCGCCGCAAAGCAACATCGAAGTTGTTGGAACACATCAAGCAGATTGTGTTACAGAATCCCATAGAATGCCTTCCACTATTCAAAGTAGAACTTGAAAAACTCATCGCTGCCTTTACCGAGTATGGGATTGATCCTTCACCATTAAAGGTCAAGGTTGACAAGCTCATGATGGATATTGCTAATTACAATTCCATGCAGTCTGCTTGCTCCGGGAAGATAGCTCCAGAGGTACAGCATCAGCGGTTGGCTGACAATAAATCTCATCTTGACAGAGCCTTTAATCTTCAAACAGCTGAAAAATGTCACTATGAATCGCTACTTGACTTCCTAGCCTCTTCAGAGAATCGTAGAGAGAAGCTGAAAAGAGAGCAAGAACGATTGGAGGAGCGGATAGACAAGCTTCGTGTTTCCATATCAAGAAGTGAGTTAAAGATAGCTGAACATAAAAATGCTGTTGATCGGTTGCTGAAACAGAAAGTCGAAATTTCAAAGACTCCCGTATTGACTTCTAAAGATGCTAAAACTTCGAAGAATCTGAAAGATTCACTCGAGGGTCAGTGCAAAGGCTTCAAGGACTTTACTTTGAGGTGACAAACGTGCTAGATTCTTAGTTGCCTTGTTATAAGATCAGCTAGTTAGTTTTTGTGAACTATTCATAATGCTTGATCATGATGTACATGGAGTTTAATTTCCATGAATGTTAAACTAGCATAAGTATGAATTTGCAAACTGCACGTACTCTTAAGTTTTAATTTCAATCTTATTTTTGATTAGATACGTACAAATTGGAGGAAAGAAAGAAAGCAAGAGTAAAAGATGCCTTTATTTTCATAGCTCCCTAGAGAGAGAGAGAGAGGTCTCAGAAGTTTAATCACAGTCCAGATGATTTAAAAAATAAATAAAATAAAAAATCTAATTTTAGCAGGCTTACTTAAACTAGAAAAACATACGGGTAGAACTAGAAGCGATAAGGTTTTGATGACCAGCTAGGCAGCTAAAGTACCAGGCAACATAAAGCTTGCTTGTCAATGATGAAGGAAGCAAGCATGCTTAAATTCGAAGTTACATGGGGACTACTACTAAATGGCATCAACATTACTTCATCCGGAATCAACCGATTGTCTCAGATTATCGACTGCTAAAAGAAAAGATTTGTAATCTTTTTCGCTCCATGCCTTGTGACATCAATGATTAAGTATAGTATGCACCTTTTGTATAATTATGATGACTTGCATAGTTGCATTTGCATAGCAATGTGATTAGTATACTCCTTGCATTGAATTAATAAAAAGGGAATAGTGAGTCATCAAGTTCTTCATCAAAGGTAGGGCATATATCTATTTTCTTAAAAATAAATAAGATTCAGAATGAGTTTAATTAGCCAAGTATGATTGTATGAATAAATTATGAAACACTACCGCACCATTTGGTCATTAAACATAGTTGGTGAAATGTAAAGTCACTAAAGTTCGAGGGCGGCTAACAAGGCGGCTCATACTGTTGCAGGAGTTGTTGCCCGGGGTAATGGGCGGAGTAGTTGGTTAGGGATTGGGCCTCCTTGGCTCATGGATGTCATTGTTAATGACGGACCCATAACTGGTTCGATTTCAAAGGAGGAGAGTGGGGAGTTTATGTCCACCACCAATCATTCCCATGTTTTGTAATTGGGTGGTTCTAGTTAGACCTCCAAATTTGATATTTAGACCTCCAATTTTTTTCAGTTATTAATTGACTTTGTCAACTTATATGAAAAGACAAATAAGGACAAAGAGAGAAAAATGAATTAAATAAATAAGTAAATACTCTTCTTACCAACTCCAACCAAATATAACATTCAATTAATTTTTTTTTCCCGATATTTCCTTATATTGCCTATATAGTTTTATAATTTACTTAAAACAATTAAGTAAAAACAATAATTTCTATACATGGCCTATCATTTATTACAAATGTAAATTCAAAACAATCTGATTTGGAATTGTCTTAAACTAAATAATTGAATATTATGACATAGTTATTACTTGATCTTTCAACCCAATACCCTTGAAATCATTCTTTTAGCAATCAGATCGAGAACCATCTGATTAATTTTGTGGAGGAAAGACTTACTCATAAGAAAGCAATGTCATGTGATTTTGATTCATTGTTGTTCTCGTAGTTGAAGATAGAGATAAAAAGTAGAATAATAGATTGTTGTATCTCATGTTCAATGGCATTTTGGTAAAAATAAAGAGGTCTACTTAGCTTTTCAAGTATTCTAAAAAGTAAAGTAGAGGTGTACTAAGTATGAGAGGTCCAAAACTCCAAATAGCAAATTTGGAGGTCCAACTAGAACCACCATTTTGTAATTTTGGTTAGTTCTTGAATAAAAAGTTTCTTATTCTCAAAAAAAAAAAAAAAAGTGTAATACATTTTTTTTTTAAGGGAAGTGTAAATACATTTTTTTGAAGAAGGGCTGTGGTATGTAAATACATTTGACAAATCTAAGATTAGTCGTAACTCATAAGGAAGATTCTATTTTTACACAGATGAATTTGATCGATTCTTTGTTTTAATTTTGGTATAATGTTCTTGGGACCACGTACGCATCTTAGATTGTTCATGACAGGCATATGAATCGAAGAAGCAATTGATGCTAAAAGGTCAAAATTTATGAAGGCCAGTTAGCAACAAAGAAATAATTACTAATTCAGGTTATCAATTCTCAGAAAAGTGAAACTAATTATCATGGTTTTAGCTATAATTAATTGATAATTGAGTTGGTTGCTTATAAGGGGGAAGTGATGTTTACTATGACTTGTGTCTTCTGTAGCAAAATGTGCAGAATGAACCAAACTAAACAGACTACTTCATCCAGTTTGGCTATGATTAGCAAGATAAGATGCTAAATAGTCTGGAAAACTGAATCCTACCCTTTTTGAGCTGGCTATTTCATCAATCTCTAAATAATTAATCATATACGTGCAACCTCATTTTGACTCTTGCCGCAACTAAGTTAGGAATAAGCATTGGAATTTCGGAATGCAAGATCTCTTTAATCAACAAGCGAATCTGGCACCATGTTAGACGAACATTGAACTTAATCAAATGGCTAATAAAAACCACTTTCGCACCCTCCCTTGCAGAGGTCATTGTCAGATCCTAGACCCCTTTTCTTCTTTCTGGAAAATGAAAGCCCTGGCCACTTTTTCAGGGAAACCAAGCACGGGGGTTATAATTTAAGGGACACATGCAAACCATCCACACACTCTTCACTCAATACCCTCACTCTTTCACCCTATACAAATAACGACATATATCACTAACAAAGTACCGCTCAAAACTTAACAAAAATGGCTTTGTTTGTCCCGTTTGCCTGCTTCATCATTCTATCAACCTCCTTCACAACAATTCATGGACTATTCTCAGAGCAATCTCCTCTATCCCTATCTGCAATAAGAATGGAGAAACTTACCCGCCTCCACTTCTATTTCCATGACATCCAAGGCGGCCAAAATCCAACTGCCCTAAGAATTCTTGGGCCACCAAACAAGTCGGTTGGTAGCTTCGGAACTACTTTCATAACAGACGATCCACTGACCGAAAAGCCAGAGGCTAGCTCAAAGCTTGTAGGAAGAGCTCAGGGCATTTATGCTTTTGCTTCTCAACATGATTCAGGGTTGCTCATGGTCCTGAATTTTGCTTTCATAGAGGGTATGTACAATGGCAGTACCCTTAGCATTCTTGGGAGGAATCCTTTTATGGATACCATGCGAGAGATGCCTATAGTCGGAGGCAGTGGAGCTTTCCGGTATGCACGGGGCTATGCACTAGCAAGGACATTCTCCTTCAATCCAAAGACTGGAGATGCTGTTGTCCAGTACAATGTGTCAGTGTTGCACTACTAGAAGGAGCTAGCATCACATGGTTCAGTCAGTACATGTGGTACAAACAGTTTTTTGCGACTGAAAGTATCATTTGCTGCGCTGTTGCATTTTCTTTTTCTTCCATTTTGTAATTGTGTTGAATAGAATTATTGAGAATTATTCCAATGTTTTGTGCTCTGACGATTTACCGTAGATGAAGAACATTGAGTTGGTTTCTTCATGAACACTAAACTGAACAACCAAACTGAGTATGCATTTATCGTTACAAGTTTAGTAAGTCTTTTCTTATCAATTAAAAAAACTGAGTATACACTTGGATAAACTTCAATAAAACCCAGAGGTGAAACATCAGTGCGTATATAGAAGATCTAAACTAGCATAAAATTAAAAAATAACAAGAAAAAAAATTAGAACAGAGAAACAAGTTCTCTCATAGAGAATATTTCTCCGAAACCTTTTGAGGTTTACCATGCAGTTGCAGATGTAAAAATGCTTAAAATCCTTTACAATAAGAAAGAAAAAATAAAGGAAAAAGCATTCAATCTCCACAAAGTCCATCAACCTTCACTCGTATCTCCGGAATCTCCAGGCTGACACCGAAAAAAGTGGTCTGTCATGCCAGCAAATAACCAAACATCCATTGTCTTCTTTAATCTCATAGCCATCGTAGCCATAGTCACGCAACATCTTCTTCGCCTGCATCCTTCCATGGTAGCTCAACTGCACCCTCCCAAAGCCAGACAACTCTAGCCTTAAAATCCACTTCTCAAGCTTCTCATGCCTCTCCTTTCTGTCAGTTCCTTCACATGATATGATGTTTTTGATTTCCTCCCCAAAAAGCATCTTCTCAACCTTTTGCCGCTCCATTGATGCTCTCGATACTGTAGACTCCAAGCAATCAAAAAGTGCTGCATAGTAGTGCAGTGCTTCTATGATCCTGTCCATCAGTGTATGACCATTGTGGTTTGATTCCTGCTCAGTTATCACCATTAATTTCGGGGAAAGGCCCCAAAGAGCAGTTAAAAAACTCCCCATCTTTGGGGAAGCACCTAAAGATAGCGGGGATAATGAAGAATCCGGACTCAGGCTATATGCACTGATCGGATCTTTCTCCAGCCACTCACCTAAAGTGAGTTTATTGATATGCATGACTTTTTGCAGGTTATTTGTTGCTAATGGAGATTTCCTTCTGGTCATGTCATCATCGGTTGCTAAGAGTGAATGCAGCTGGAGTACAGAGCAGACTGCAAGTGCTTCTCCAGTCTTGACACGTAAACTTTCGACATCAAGATTCTCTAACTTGCTCACTATAGCATTGAACTGAAAGGGAATGTCATGTTTTTCAGCTTCTTCTGTCAACCTGGCGGCCATTTGCTCCAACACCTCCTTATGTTCATGAATGCCTGTAATTCTCAAATGTGGTGGACCTTCAGGTCTTGCATTTAATGTCTGAATCAGATTTATCCACTGGGCAGGTTCAAATGAATGAAGATCAATAATATGAACCATCTTCTCCCCTTCCATAGCTTCCACTATGGCCTGATTTGTTATCACATATGAAAGCTTTAAGAAGGGACAGAGATCAAAGAAAAGCCTTTTAATGTGAATTTCTTCCGCGATTGATGATAGTTTCGTTGAGTTAAGGGCCTTATATAGACCTGGCAAACCTTTCAGCATTCGGTCTGCAAGTGCCTCAGTGAAATAAGCCGCTATTCGCTGCATTGTATCGCCACCAGCAGAGGCGAGCTGAGAAATCTGCTCGAGCCAAACATTTGCCTGCTCAATACTACCAGAAGCAACATGATGAGCACAGCATTGAAGAAGTTGGATCAGACATAAACCTCGCTCTTCAGATTTTAGCTCCCTCAGCCAAGGGTATGGAGACCCTATACCAGGGGAAAGCCAAGGGTATGGAGATCCTAAACCAGGAAAGTACATGGCTGATGAAGTTACAGGTGATCCGTCCTCTTGCGCCATTTTTTGATCAACAACGAGAACACTCATGGAATGCTGAAAATGAGATTTTCATAATCATATCAAAATGGCAAGAGTTAGCACTGGAAGTAAAGCAGCTGAAAACAAATTCATCAAATGATGTAGCAGTGTAGTACTTAACCATATGAAATTATAGAACTATTTTCAACCAAAATTTGTAAGTATCAAACCTTAAATGATATCTAATTTCTCATAAATCAGAGCATAAAGTCATGAACATGACCCTTTCAATCTTTGCAGAAGATCAGACAAATTACACAATACCATAAATGATAGTAATTTGAATAGGAACTGGATCAATGGATTCTGAGCATCAGAGAAGAAGGGTAAGAAGTCAAAACAATGATTTTGGATTTTCTATTCTCTTGTAAATGATTCAATTCTCAACTAAACTAAAGAATTCTCAACCAAGAAAATAAGTTGAATTCACCATAACCAAGTCAAATGGTTGGAAAAAAAAAAAAAAAAAAAAAGGCTCAGTAAGGTACCACTGTTTTCTGTGCTCCTCAAGAATCGAAATTTTTAATTAGGAACATGAAATATATACTTTCCAACAACATTCTTCAGCAATCCAAAAGAGGCTGACCAAAAGCAAAGGAAAAATCACCTCATGAACATCATCATAAAGATACACAAGTGGGTTTGTATTACCATGGTGCATGATAATTCATCAAAGAGTGAAGAACTAAAAATAACATGACAGAGCCAGAGAACTACCAGAGAGGAAGTTGTGAAACGAAAATCCAAATTCCGTACTGGGTTTTCAAATTGAAAGAAAACCCAGAAAGTTTTTTTGCCTAGGGAAGCTTCCTCGATCGTTGGCTTAAACCCTCCCTCCTGCTCTAATCCATAAAAGCTCACTGAGACCTCTAATGGGTTTGTGATGTGAGGTTTTGTTGCAAAGTGGAGAAGAGTGAAACGGTAATAAAGCTCTTGTTTTAAAGGACTTTTCCATGGCTGCGTTGGCGACAATACAAGAGGCTGTTTTTGTCGTCATCGATTTGTTTGTCTTTTGAGGGGGGTTCAGAGGAATATGGAATTTGTGAAATACAGAGCTACCTCTCTATCTCTCTCTAGATTTTCTTCTCTCTCTATCTTTTGTTGCTTGTTTGGTTGTGGATTTGCTAACTTTGTTTCTCTCACACTCAGATGGTTCTTGTCATCAAGTGAAGTGGATGGGAATAAGAGCTGGCCTGAGTTTGGTGCTATTATGCAAAACAATGCCCTTCCAAGCATGTCCTAACAAAACAAAACAACACCTTCTCTTGTTGCTTAGTGGGTAATCGTGGGGATTGCAAGGCAAGTGCCTCCAAAACTAGTATTTGGATTCTTATCAAACCCATAGACCATCCACTTGGTACTTTCTTCTTACATTAAGACAAAGAGACAAGGGAATTGTAGGAAAAGCCAAAAGTGGATAGAACATTTAACTTTTGGTGTGGACTCTTGGGTGGGGAGTAATTGGAACAATATCCCTAGCCCATTCCTCCTCGGAATTTCTTCGTCGATGCATTTATGCTTTGTATATTCTAATCAATCTCTAAGTGAGTTTAAGCCAATCCAGGCCAGCTAATAATGTATTAGGGTTTGCAAAACATGATGAGGTTGAGAAGGAAAGAATGAGTGGCGAGAATGTGGAATAGGATGGGAACACCGGTGTAGTTCAAAATTATTTTATTTACGCAACAAAAAGAATTATTTAACTATTTAGAAATTGGTTTTTCATTAGGTATTATGTACCAATTGATTTTTCGAGTGACTTAGACTTCATTTTAGATTGTTTATAGAAAAAAAAAAGTGCTTTTAGAATTGTAGAACCACTAAGCACTTCAAGTGATTTTACATAAACAACTTGCAATTAAAAAAAAGATTAAATATTTGTTATTCCTCAAGCTTTTGTATGAAAAACAGTTTAGTCATTCGCCTTTTAAATTAAACTGTATAGTCCTTATTTTCTCTAATTCTCACACAATAGGTCTAAAATAACTATTATACCCCTCATTTCATTTTATTTTATTTTTTAATTTTTCTCTTCTTTTTTTTTCTTCTGCAACTCTCTCAGCTCTTTCTCTCTATCCTCCTAAAAACAAAACCCCTAAAACTCTCTCTTTCTCTCCCTAAAGCTCCAAGGTGAAGACTTCAAGTACTACTCCATTATCCTCGGCCACAACTCAAGAAATCAACGGTGGACGTCAACCTCTTCAGCCTCGGCGGCGACATGAACATCTCCTGCCACCACACGCGCATCTTCTACGACCTCACCCGCTGCCGCTTCAGGCTGGAGGTACTCGGGAAGCACGGCTGCCTCGTGGAAGGGGTTCTCCACCTCCCCAAAAACCGTCCAGTCAAACTCGATTCGCATGATCTGCCTCAGATTAGGGACAAAGAGTTTTACTTTTTGTTGCCTTGTGAGGAGTACTCTGGGTGGACCTATTGAGCCGAGGCATTATGCAGTGGCGATCAGGGGCGGTGGTGGTAGTGGGAAGAAGATGAGGGAAGGGTATGAGGGTTAAGGGTACAGTGGTGGGCTAGGTTCTGGATCGGGCACCAAGTTGGGTTCTTTGGCTTTAGGTTAGTGCTTGTTCCTGTCTAGCTTTCTGTAGAGGTGTTAATGTGATGGATTGATGTTGGTATAGCAATTGGAATTGGGAAATAGTTTATTTTTTGAATCATATGATGGTGGAGGAGTCGCGGGAGTGGCAGCCGACAAAGGATTGGGAGTGGGGAGGGGAGTCGACGGGGCTGAGGATGGGGGTGGACTGAAAAGTCATAGTGGTCTTCTCACCGTTGTGGGAGTCGCGGGAAGGGCTTTGGACGTAGTAGACTGGGCAATAGGGGAATCGGGTGGGGACAATGGTCTGCACTAATGGCGGAGTATGCCTACACCAACTCTGAGAGAGAGAGAGAGAGAGAGAGAGAGAGAGAGAGAGAGAGAGAGAGAGAGAGAGAGAGAGAGAGAGAGAGAGGGTATAATAGTTATTTTAGACCTGTTGTGTGAGAATTATAGAGAATAAAGACTATTCAGTTTAATTTAAAAGGCGAGGGACTAAACTGTTTTTCAAGCAAAAGTTTGAGGAGTAACAAGTATTTAATCCTTAAAAAAATTGTAAATAGAATATTATGTATGCTTCCGGTAAAAGTATGAGCTAATTAACTTTAACTTCTTGAAAGTCGACGCCTACTTAAGACTCTTGCCAATCACAGACTTCTTCCAAGTTGCAAATTGCTATTCATAAAGACAGGAATGCACATATCCATCTTAGCTCGAAAAGGTGAGAGTGAAAGGAACAAGGGTTAGTGGCTTGGGTTGTTGAAGAGAAAATATCACACATTAGAAAAGTGACAAAACATAGTATAAACTTATAAGTAGGTGGCTCACACCAAATTGGCAAATTGTACCTAGACCTTTTGAGTTAAAACTGAATGCCTAACAAGTGGTTAATTTAGGACAATATCGGTACAATTGTAGAGCACAAGTCTCGTTTGTCGCTGTTTAACATGGTATCATAGTAGGTCTCTCTCCAATCACATCTCTAATAGCCGTAGACACGCGTATTTATGAAGAAACCTTATAAATACGTGTGTTTTTCCGGTTCACTTACACAAATCCTTTTGTGCAACCAACTTGCAAACCTTATTGAAAATATTCCTGAACTTTGGGCGATCCAAAGATTTTGATGTAAGGAAATGTACTAGAAAAAATAGATTAACGCGACAACCATGCCATATATGTTGGACCTAAGTAACTTTGCTAATATCATAACTCAACTATCTTATGGATTGGAGGAGTGAATATTAGTCACGTTACGTCCATGTTATTGTGTTGATAGAACTTCGCTCACTTGCCGCTCTCATATCTGAGCACCTGGTCCTGGCTAGTCTACGCGTAACTTAGATTGAAGACACCTCGACTAGGCTGTAATACCCAAATCTACAGCGACATTGTCGTCTGCTAGTGCCAATGTCGAAACTAAATGAGCACCTTTACAATAGATGGAGAGGGAAGACATGCTGAGTCGCTGAGAAATGCTTTTATCCAAGCACCTAGGGTGCGTTTGGGGGGGCTTTTTTGCTCCCCTGCTTATAAGCACCTGACCTGGAGGTGTTTGGTAAACCTGCTCTTGCCCTGCTTTTGACAGAAGCCCCTGCTTCTTTTGGTCGAAAAGCCGAAGCCAGCCCCCCCATGCTTTTAGAAGCAGGGCTGGCTTTTTTCACTGTAGCGGGAGTTACTGTAGTTTAATGAAATTTTCAAAATACCGGGTTGTGTCCTCTCTTGCTTTCAGCAATTACACCACAGTGCCATCCTTCTCTTCCGTGTTGAAAAGTGAAGCCCCCAGCGCCTCGCAGTGAACACGCACAATTGCATCTCGCTGACTGCCTCCTCTCCATTCGTGTTCGAAGCCTCAATCCAATCTCCAGATTTTCATACCAGGCTCTGAAAATCGAAAGCTTTCCAGGTATTAATAACTCTTCCCTTTTCCATTTCAGTTCCTATGTCATCTTTCATTTCTCAATCTATGATTCCCTATCTGGGTTCTTCTTTGATTCGCTTAATGCTCATCTGGGTCATGCTTCTATATTCAAATCCTTGTTTGCAATTTTCATTGACTAAGCTTGATGGTTTATAAGTTCACAGTTTCAACCAAGAAGCTGATTACTAGAATCTTGTTTGTCAAGAGGTGCTCGCCTCTTGTTTCCTTTGTTTGTCTTTTCAATTACCAATTATCTAGCTGCTACTTTGTTTCTGTATTGCTATGTGACATTGGGTTTCTGGGCTTAGACGAAGTGCATGTTTGATCTGGGATTTGGTTGTTTTTTTTTTTTTTTTTCAAATTTTGCTAGCTACAGATGCTTGGTTTTCTAATGTTGGAAGAAAAATGAGTTTTTTTTTGACAAGCATACAACAGAGAGTTTGAATTGCTTTAGGAGAGTTGTTTCTGGAATTTGATCTCATTAGTGAGCTGCTGAAAATGTAATTGATCTTTAACTGTTCTTAGAACTAACAACTCAACCGCTTTCTTTTTCAGTTTTTCTTCCATATCTGTTTGCAGATATTAAGGTTGGTTTGCTGTCTTTGATTGTCTGGTTATTAGTTTCATTTTCAATTATCTGGGTGAGCAGGAAAACACTGTTTGAAAAACTTATCACAAAACAATGAAACATACTACTCTTTAATCATGTATACAGAAAGATGTATAATGATGAAGGTCATGATACAAGTGCATGTTCTGCTCGTATAAGCTTAGAAAAATATTGGAGGTTTGAGTTTGTGCAAAGTTAAAGGGTTAAGAGGTTCTTTTTGGTCCTATATAATTATCCATCTTTTTCAAACCAAATCATTGTATTCAGATGGTATAATGATCATACCTTTTTAATCAATTTAAGGTAAGGGTTTTCTCCTATCAGTACTATTTTGTACTGTAGTAAGGTCTACCTGCAAAAAAAATTTTGGTGGGATTGTTTTGGTTCCAATCTTTATTATGTGAAATAAAATTTTCCTGGATAGAAAGTAGTCCACAGAAAACTATATGACCTTGCTCTTTGTCAGCCCTCAATGAAAGCATACTGGTGCTTTTGGCAAGTTAATGAATCAGACTCTTCTATAGGATAGTCAATAGCAGACCTTCAATGTCATCAGATAGTTAACTGTACTTCCAGTTGATCTTTTATATATGCTATATGAACATCCTAACTTCTGGGTAATGCCAAATCAGAATTCGTATTAAATGTTTGTCGCAATAGTGAAAATATACTTATGGCTGTAATTTATACTTGTGTTTCAATGGAACTTCATTGCATTTGCCAAAATACTTTTTGGTGAAAGTTCAATTTTGAAGGACTCTCTTTTGCACTTACCATGCATGCTGCTTTGCTTTCTTCATTTTCTCCAAGGCAAGCAATGCATTTTATTTGTATCTGTTAATACTGGATACTGGTGTGATTCCGTGTGACAGCTTTTGAGAATTGAGCACATATTGTTAAATTCTGTAAAGGTCTGCGTCTGAATGGCAATTATCTGGAACTTAGGTTTTCTAACTGCCTTAACATCCAATTAGGGTTTTCATGATTTCTCATGTCATGCTAACTTTCACTTCATCTTTCAGGCTTCTGGGACATGTATGATCCAGTGGGCTACTCTCTTTGATTTTGCTATTACAAATACAATGATGCATGAGAATACAGTCTCATTCGTGACTTTAAACAAGGTGGGCGGCTTTCTGCAGCAGATGGATTTGGCTCGTAAATATGCGTTTGGGAAGATGTTGGTGATTGGATCTGATCCTCCTTTCAAGGTGGAGGGATTGTGGCTGTTCCGTGGGCAAGAGGTTCCCCAGGTCATAATTGATGAATGTTATGATATGAACTGTATGATTAGCATAAGGTTGATATCACTGATGAGGATCAAAAGGAGCGCGTGAACCAGATGATTAAAGATCAGGAGCCTTTTGAGGGGGAGGCCTTGTTGGATGCCAAATGCTTCAAATGATGAGACAAAGGTGTTCGAAGAGGTAGCTGTAATGTTTCAGGGGTTTCTTTAGAGGATCGTTCATTCTGGTTGATTGTGTTTCAACATTATCTGTTGCTTCTCCTAGCACTCTAATTTATGACATTGATAGGATATGACACAATGTTGTCTGTTATATTAGGAATATCAATTGAATTACATGGTGATGAAGTTAACATTTAATTGCAAGTTATATTACATTTGTTCAAACATGTATGTTGGTGAAATTTTGAATATCACAATTTCTCAGTTTCTTACAATTTCATACAATATGCACTCTGACCACAAGTGAAATGTTAATTGCTTTTGACTCCTGGGAGGCTTCACTATATGTTGGGTTGGGTTGGGTTATCAATTGCCTATGTAAGACTTCATTGTGGGCAATCAAATTGGCCATCTAATATATTTGTATAAGTTATTTTTAAAATTGTTCAATATTAATCATATGCTCACCATAATTTATAAAAATTGAAAGTAGACAAAAATGAATAAGGACATAATAAAGACAAAAGCATTTGATCAACATTGTATTACCAAACAATCCATGCAAAATAATCTCTCATGTCTAATTTGGTCATTTCACAAACAAAAAGCACAAGCCAGTTTGAGTTTACCAAACACTTTGCCACTGCTTTTTGTCACTGACAGCACTAAAAAAAAGCCAGTTTACCAAACACTCAGCTGCTTTGCTTTTCAGCTACTTTTTCTCAGAAATAAGCAGAAGCCAGCTTTTCTGAAAAGCACAGCCATACCAAACACACCCCTAGTCGTGGCTTTCGTCCGCTGCTAAACTTTTGGTTTTTTTTTTTTTTTTCATTTTTATTTATTTTTTATTCTTCTAAAAGAAAAACCTTATTCGGTAGCAATGAAGTTCACCTTCTCAATAAATGAGCAAGAAAATTATACTCAATTACTCTTAAATCTAACGGAGCATAATTTTTTTACCCCATTACTAAGAAGGTGACGTAACAACTTTATTCATATCAAAATTTATATATTGATTAGGAGTATAGTATCTAGCAGTAGTTTGTATTCCATTTTATACCATTCATTTTCCCTCCTTTTCTGCTTGGAAGTTGAATATGTGTCAGTAGGCACATGAACCTAATACATTTATTCCCTTCTACACTGGTACATGCTCATCCAACTGCTTTGCCCCCATTTACTGGTTAGACTGTCTTCATTGTACCAGTGTTCAGTAAGGTTCTAAATCTGCATTTTTTTAATCATTCAAAAATAAAATAAGAAAACACATTTTCAATCTCTTTCTTTAATGGGTCATTTTGAAATTTGAATTGTTAGCATGGCTAAAACTCTATCAGCAACGAGGTAATATTTAATTTCCTAAAGAGATAATTGGGAGATGACTCCAATGCCCAGAATTGGCCGTACATCATCAACAATGCTCATAAACGACCTAACATCTGACACAATAACAAAACATTATATCTCATTGTTACTTTATATATTCCATTGATTATTACATTGATAGGGATCTCAATATCTCAAAGTAGAAATTAAAACATAATCACTAATGAGTGGCAAATACATGCTTTTAAAACTTTTTTTTTTTTTTTTGAGATGAATGATGTCAATCTTTATTGGAAATTAGAGAAATTACATGGAACAAAGGTCAGCTGCAATTGCAGCTAATAGAAACTGAGGAGGAAATGAATAAAAACAAACTTGAGAAAAAGAAGAAGCTTGAGAGGCTAGCTGGTGTGCCACATTGTTGGCATCTCTTCTAGCATGCACAATAGTCACATTTGGCTGTGACTCCAGTAACATCAACAGGTCATCATACACCCTTCCTAGTGTAGATGTGTTAGGCATAGCAGCAGTAGTCAGTTGGCACTGGACCTTGGTAGAGTCAGTCTCCACTACCACCGGTTGCATGTCATGTTCCATAATATAATCTAGAGTAGCTTGAAAAGCTAAAAGTTCTGCATGTTCTGGAGATATAATTATTTTGTGCGACTTCGAAGTAAAGAGTGAATTTCACATTGATTTTATTTAATAAAAAAATTAACAAATTTCAGTTATTTTATCAATCATCCTTATTAATATAAACCACAAACCACAGATAAATTCCGTGGCGCATTTATTTTTCTAGTCCTCTAAGAATTCATTTGATTCGCGGAATTGAAGATTTCGGAAAGGAAATTAACTCAATTTCTTTTGTGCTTGTGATGCAATAGGAAAGAAAACACTTTCTTGAAGGAATGAGAAATGAGAGGGAAAGTGGTTCCTTCCATATATATACCCCAAAGAAATCATTTCCCCCCTTCTTTCCTTGCATTTATTACTCACATCTCATTATTTTATTGTACTAATTATAATTTTTCAACCGCTTACCTAATAACCTTCCTTATGTTTCTAAACATTGGAATTGAAAGTTCATGAGAAGTTAAATTTTTTATCGAATGGGAAAGACAAATAAAGTAATTTTCTTTCTGCGAACCAAACTAGAAATAAATTCAAAAGTTGCTCCTCAAATGTGGTAGCAACTAAAAAGAACCGAGTACCTTACAAAATGCAACAACATATGAATGGTCACTGTCCTTGAGTAGGCAGAGTAGCATAGATTATGAAGATGATGATATGAATTCATGTGTAGCAGGTTAATAAGTGAGTCAGGCAGCACTCTCTTGCAAGTGTGGTGCCAGATATAAGTAGACAAGTCGTCCAAGCATCTGTCAGTTGTTTCTTTCTCGGCAATTTCTATAATTAGGACCACCTACGCTCTCCATTTCCACTTCCTTTGCTAGACTTTATTTCTTGCATTCACAATATTAAAGAGATCAAAGAAAATAAAGATTATACAATATATTTAATTGTTATTTTTTAGAAAAGGTATAAAAAAATTTAATTTAGCAAACATTACACAGCTCAGACCAAAAAAGAAAAGGCAAACATTACCTTTGGGGACATCTCAAACAGCTAGTGTTACTACATAAGTAAAATTAATAAATTTATGATAATAAATCACTAAACAGGTTAATCACACACACTAAAAATAATTGATTATCAACTCTATAAAGAAAACTTTAACGCGCTCTGCATGAGCCTTGATTTCGGGATCATATGGGTATTGTTGCAACCAAATTTTGTCTATGTTGTCGACTCGATTACCTGCGTATAAAAGAAAAGATAATTGAAACCCTTGGGTGAGTGAGGACTGGTGTGGTACCGGTTAAGGGGGCTCCGACGGTCAAGTCAGTTTGAGTAGATTGAGATGGATCTCATTATTCGGAAAAACTTACCTTCAAATGGTGAGAATATGGTGTATTTATCCTGATCAAGTCGAAAGAAAACCCTAAGAGGCACATAACCCTAATGGGCTTACCATGTCATCTAAGATCTGATTTTTTGAAATGACATAAGATCGGATGAGATGGATCCATTTGGAGTTTAGCAACAGTAGTGGTTTAGACGAGATTGCCTTCCTTACTTAGCTGGGCAGCCTGAGCGTGTAAGTCACCACATACTCAGACTCGTTCTGGAGTCTTTTAGTCCTGATTAGACGAACTCGAATGGGATTGGCTTATTCCGCATTAAGTGTCAGGCCTTACCGCTGGCTTTGGTTATTCAGAGTATGACATGGCATTCATCTGTTGGACTTGGTCTATATCCATTGCGAATTGGGCTTGTGCTGGAGCTCATGACTTGTGGAGTTTCCAGGGTGATTCCCGGATTATCCAGACCTGACTTGGTTTTGAATTCGGTGTGAGCTTAGCTCGTTCCCTTTAAGGGTAGTTTGGTCCTTTCATAGCCTAGAGACGGTCGTCTCAAAGCCATGTTATTTTTAGGCTCCATAGGTATCATGTTTCTTATCTGGCGGCTCTACCACATCAACGACGGCTAGTAATGGGTGCACCCAGACTGGACTTGTTCTCTTGGTTTTCACTGGTTCTTCACCAGTCAGGGCTCGTGCTCGAAGTTTTTTCTTTTAATCATTTGGCAACAAAAGAGGCTTACGAGATCCATTCCAGGCATTGATTGTCGGGAGATTCCTTGTTACTAGATCAAGGTTACACTAGAATCAAATTCATGGTGGATTGGATGGTGCGGTCAGGGTCAATGTATTTTAAGACCAAAAAGAGGGAGATTGTCAAAGACTGGTTTGAATTAAAAAAAAAAAAGTACATCGTGGCAAGAAGGATTTGGCAATGTCGTTGATGTGGGGTTGATGACCGGTTTTTCCAAAGCACTATACTATTGTATTGGACGTTGCTGGTTAGGCTAGGTTGTCGGAGTTCCTAGGAGCACAATAGAGGTTAGTGTTTTGGAGGCCACATTACACAGGTGCTGGGGTTGAGAACCTTCACATCGCAAACCCTATTTTCATTACAGTAGATGCCAAGAAGTTAGAGTCGGCATTCTTAGAGAGAAAATCGGATCATGGTAGTTCCCTTTGTTAATTTATTAGGATTTTATTATGTGGTCTTTGTTCGGAGGTCTTGATTTGTTGCTGTATCATATCTATAACATCAGTATGGGGAACCGGGCTTCTAAATTTGGTGTCTTCTTTTATCAATATGATGATGAATTGTCCTTACACATAGTCTGGCTTCTTTAGGACATAGTGTGAAAGAAGGTGGAGCGGTTCTTTTTTTTTATTGTAAGCTTGTTTCATGATACTTAAGATTGGTTAAATATTAGTAGCTGAAGAAAATGACGAACATTGCGGTTAAAGTTTAGGCCTCAATGGCTCATGATATTTGTAACCACTAGATTTTAATTTAGAATAAGAGTACTTCCTCTTCTCTTTTTGGAGTATTTTGAATTTACATTGGCATTCCCTCATTTTTTTAGGGTTAAGTTTTTCAAATTTAAAATCTATTGTTGATTCAATAAAATAAAAATACAATGCCTTTTATTCTCTCCTCATGCGCAAGCACCAACTTCACCTCATCGGCTTGCCACCTCTTATCGAAGATGGTCTCTAGTACCTTGTGTTTATGTATCGATCCTGTTGGGGACTAAGAATTACCTATATTGCCTAAAGACGGCTGAGTGTGGATGTGTATATGTATATCTATCAGAGAGTAATACACAAGGTGTCAAAAGGATACCATTGGGGGAACCTGCCATATACTCTGCGATGAAAAGTCAGATACATATGTATGAATATTGACAAAATAATAGTAGGAAAGAAGTAGTTACTTACCATTATATGCTAATTAATGATCCCATAAGTACGGTGGATTAGGTTTGCTTCTATTTTATTTTTGATGCCGGACAAGATGTTGTGCGTTAGTATACTAAAGTGATGTCGGAACCCTACTGAACTGGTCCTTACAGACAGTCTCGGTCAATACTTGTGTCGAGCTCTATCTCTGTTGTCTAGTTGGATGCAGACTTCATCCTCATGGTATCAATTTGACTACTGCTTGGCTTTCTGAGCCTCGATGCTTGTGGTGTTTATATGCTTGATACTTATATGGCATGTACACCCTGGGTTTGTATTACTAGTAGTCCTCATTTAGTTTGTTTACAGGTATCCACATCAAACTGGATGAAACTCCGCTAACAAGATGATCCTTTGATAATGTTTTCTGACTTTACAAGTGAATGATCTCTTTTAATCTGACCTACTTCCAGCAAACTGTCCGCGATTTAACTTTGAGTTTATCTTGCATGCATAGTGTCTACAACTTGATTCAGGCATGCTATGTATTTTTCGGGCTTTGATTCTTCTCCCGAGCGGTGATAATGGCAATGTTTTTAGGCGTTGTTTTGATAGTAATGAAGTGGATCTCTCTCGGGTATGGTGTTGATTTATTCGCTAGAAAAGGCTTTGTCTCTACCCAATTAATCTTGGTCGATGGAGTTTGGTGGTGATTCTCTCTCTGATAATTACTGGTTCCTCGTCATGGCAATGTAGAGTTAGAGTTTCTTCTGGTTTCACTGTTTCAGTTAGTGGTGGTGTTGCATGCTAGCCCTATATTAGGACTTCAGTGCTAGTGTGGTGATGGCATAAAGCACTAGCGGATGCTACTATTGGTGTTGGTATATCAACCGATTGGAGCAAGTCCGGTTAATGGCTAGGTGGCTTCCCTTAGGTGTGCTCTTCAAGATAGGTGGGTTAACCTAAGATGTTGGTTCAGGTGGTGGTGTTGTGTTGTCCAAGACGTTTATTAGGTGTGGTTCCTCAATGCATGTAATCTGACCCGCATTGAGCTCATTGCTTATCTGTATCACTCATTATTACTATGAGCATCCTCTACTTTTATTGGGGATCTGGCTTCGGGTTGTATTTTTGAACGTTGATCGAGACTTTTTAAGACTAGACTATTTTTGTATGAGCTTTTTAGGCACAGTTAGGAAGAGCTAGGATTAATTTAAAAGTAGCTGTAGTTTTAAGCTTATGAAAGCTGTTATTTACTAACTTCTATAAGTAGCAACTCAATTGTGCAACTTTTGAGATAAGTTGCTTTTTAAAATTTCACCGAACACTTTTGCTACTTAACTTATAAGTTAATGTTGTAGAGAATTGCATAATTGTATTGTATTCATCTCTCCATGAGGTTTATATATAGGGTTACATCATGTATACAAAAGGCAATACATAATAGCTATACTAATCAATCGCACATTACAAGTATGTTAATCGCATACATTACGAGTCTGTCAATCGCATACATTAAGCAATACCTATTGCATAAATAGTCATTATCGTTTACAACACTCCCCCTTGGATATTCCATGTCAATAGTGTTGCCTCTGCTATGCGCTTCTAAGTTGTCTTGTCAAAAACCTTGCCAAGCTATAAAAACCCTGTGGGGAAAAAACAACCTTGGTCGAAGGAGAAAAAGAGCACAACGCGCGTGAATGTGGAGTAGTCGACATCCTTCCACACTCCCCCTTGTGTCGCTCAAACTCGGTGGTAACGTTTTGATTGTTGCCTCACTAAAAACCTTGTCAGGTAACAAAAACCCTATGGGACAAAAATAACCCTGGTCGAAGGGCAAAAAGAGCACAACATGTCCTTCACTCTACAAGATCGAACATGTAGACATCATACCTCCCCTGATTTCTACAATTATGGGAGTTCAGATAACTTTCTTAATTCGATGCTATTCACATGTTTCTCAAAGGTGGATTTAGGTAACGACTTGGTAAACAAGTCCGCTACATTATCCTCTGAACGGATTTGATTCACTTCAATATTTAGAAGTGTTTGTTGTTGCTGATTGTAAAAGAACTTAGGCGATATATGCTTGGTGTTGTCGCCCTTAATGAAACCTAACTTCATTTGCTCAATACAAGCTGCATTATCTTCATAACTGCATGTAGGTTCATCTATGGTACACTTCAAACCACAAATTCCTCAAATGTTTCTAACTACAGACCTTAGCCATATGCATTCTCGCACGGCTTCATGTAGAGCGATAATCTCTGCATGATTTGAGGAAGTAGCAATAAGAGGGTCTGCTTAGTAGACCTCCAAGATATTGCAGTGCTTCCCATGGTAAAGACATAACCCTTTTTGGAGCAACCTTTGTGAGGGTCAGAGAGATACCCTGCATCAGTAAAACCCATCAAGACATCGTTGTCATTTTGATGGAAGGGAGGAGGAGCACAGAAGGTGGCGTTTTGCCTTGTGAAGTCTGATCCCACACTTCCGTTATTTCTTTTCTCTCTATAGGGATAGAACAAGCCCATATCAATCGTACCTCTCAAGTATCGAATGAAAGATTGTCTTTATGCCAATCTAATGGCGTCGTGTTGGGGCAGATTTATGTCGAGCTAACAAGTTCACTGCGAAGGAGATGTCCGCTCTTGTGCATTGAGCTAAGTACAATAATTAATGCTCCTATTGCACTTAGATAGAGCACTTCAGCCTCTAATAAGTCTTCGTCCTCATCCCTTGGACGAAACAAATCTTTTTCAGGCTAAAGACTACGACCGATCATGGGAATACTCACAGGCTTTGCTTTATCTTCATTAAAGCGCCTTAATAATTTTTTAGTATATGCTGACTGATGGATCATAATCCCATCACTACGGTGCTCGAGTTCTAGTCCGAGGCAAAACCGTGTTTTCCCAAGATCTTTCATCTTAAATTCGGATTTCAAGTACTTAGCAGTTTCCTTTAACTCATCTAGAGTTCTAATTAGGTTCATGTCATCGACATAAACTGCTACAATTGCAAATCCGGAACTTGTCCTCTTTATAAACACGCATGGACATATTTCATTGTTGACATATCCCTTCCCAATAAAGTAGTCACTTAGACGGTTATACCACATCCATCCGGATTGTTTCAATCCATATAGTGAGCGTCTCAATCTTATTGAAAACACGCTCCATGGTTTAGAGCCACTTGACTTAGGTAATTGAAGTCCATCTGGAACCTTCATATATATCTCTGAATCTAGATCCTCATAGAGATATGCTGTAACCACATCCATAAGATGCATGTCAAGTTTTTCAAAAACTACCAAACTGACAAGGTAGCGGAACGTTATAACGTCCATTACGGGAAAATATGTCTCCTCGTAGTCGATTCCAGGGCGTTGTGAGAAACCTTGTGCCATAAGGCGGGCTTTGTATCTAACAACCTTATTTTTCTCATTACGCTTTCTAACAAAGACCCATTTATGGCCATCAGGCTTTATACTTAGGGGTGTCAGCGTTATAGGCCCAAATACCTATCTCTTTGTTAGTGAATCCAATTCAACCTGGATCCTATCTTCCATTTAGGTCAGTCTGCTCTTCGTTGACATTCCTCAACGGAGCGAGGTTCGATATCATCGTGTTCTATAATTCCTTGAGCAATAGAATATGTAAACACATCATCAAGGATAATAGAATCTCGATTCAATGCCTCATGTACACTAGTGTAATTCATGGAGATCTCCCTATTCCCCGGAATTGGTTCTAACATTGGAGCGTCCCCCAATGATATCTCTTGGACATAACCATAATCTGGAATATCTCATGAGACCGGTTATTTATGTCGATGATTAATGGATCTTTCTTTGCCAAACTCACTTTCTTTCTCGGGTGAGAATCCATCGAACCTTTGGGCCTCCCACGTTTCCTTGCTGGGAGCCCGGCCTGAGCCATATTGCCATCACTATTAGTGGTAGAGGAGCCATGCCCAATACCCCTAGGGGTGGTGCCATGTCCATGATTTTTAGGGACATCAATCCTTGCTGGCACGTTTGCAGCAGGTATATGTGATCTTGTCACTTTAGCGATATCACAAAACGCATCAGGCATAGAGTCTACTACGTTCTGAAGATTGAGAATTCTCCGCACTTCAATTTCGGACTGTGCGGTTCGGGGATCAAGATGAGACAAAGTGGGGACAGACCACGACAATTCTTGTCATTCCTGCTGAACATTATTGTTCCTATCTCCCCCTAACGACGGAAAGACTATCTCATCAAAGTGACAATCCGCAAATCTAGCGGTAAATAGATTGCTTTTCAAGGGTTCTAAGTAACGAATAATGGTTGGAGAGTCATATCCAACATAAATGCCTAATCGTCTTTGAGGACCCATTTTGGTGCACTATGGCGGCGCAATTGGCAAATAAACTGTACACCCAAATATGCGTAAGTGTGAGATATCAGGCTCATATCCAATAACCATCTAGGACTCAGAAAAGGGTTGAGTGGCAGTAGGCCACAAACGAATGAGCACATATTCATGCAATATTGCATAGCCCCAAGCAGAAACAGGGAGATTGGTGTGCATAACCAATGCTCGAGCGACCATTTGAAGTCTTTTAATGGCAACTTCTGCAAGGCCATTTTGGGTGTGAACATGAGGAATAGGGTGTTGAACCTCAATCCCAATGGACATGCAATAGTCATCAAACGTTTTTGATGTAAACTCTCCAGCATTGTCAAGACGAATTGACTTAATGGGATGATCAGGGTGGCGAGCCGTTAATTTAATGATCTGTGCTAGGAGTTTAGCAAATGCAGCATTTCTTGTGGACAATAGCATGACCTGTGACCATCGTGTCGATGCATCAACCAACACCATAAAATATCTAAATGGTCCTCAAGTTGGTTGAATAGGTCCACAAATATCACCTTGGATTCTTTGTAAGAATGGAATATTTTCCTTAGTGTCATTTGCATAGGATGGTCTCGATCCTAATTTTGCTAAAGAACAGGCTTTGTAAAATGAAAGATGGGCTTTAGAAGCAACCAGGGAAGTATCCGGTTGAGCCACGAAGTCACAATTGACTTTAGAAGTAGAAAAAGAAACCAAGGAGGTATTGGTGGCGTCAATACCACTTTTGGGCCGTAGGGGGTAGGAGGCGCCAGCCCTACCTTGGATCGAATTTTGGTTCTGACTTTTTTTTTTTTTTGAAAAATGAATGTCTGTGTGATGTCTTTAATATACGGATCATCATATCACGACCTGGGTGTCCCAAACGGTCATGCCAAAGCTTATATTTGTCAGAATCTCATAAGTCATCTCTCATGACATGGTTGGATTCAATAATTTGAATATTGGTTGCATACAACCCACTAGATCGACACATAAGTTTCTCTAATACTCGTTTATGTCCATAGTCATTAGAGGTGATGCAAAGGAACTCTTGTCCATTCTCACAATGTGTTTCCACATGAAAACCATTGGCTCTTATATCTTTAAAACTCAATAGGGTTCTTGCAGCCCTAGGAGCATATAGAGCTTCGGTGGTATTAATACTTGTGCCATTTAGCAACATAAATTGAGCTGGTCCTCGACTATGAATTAATTGTGATGGTCCAGCCATCGTAGTCATAGAAAATCAACTAGGAGTCATCCATAGAAATAGTTGCCTATGTCGCAATATAGTATGTGTGGTGCTACTATCAACAAGGCATTCCAACTCTCCGGGAAACATACTGAAAAATTATAAAGTTCAGATTTAAAACATGTCCATGACATCGAATAATAATACGATACTTTATTAATAAAGATAGCCAATGATTACATCAAAGGTCCCAAAAAGTCTAATCCAAAATAAAATCAAACTAAAACACATTGTAGTCACTCTATCCGTTTGGTAACTCCAATCAAATATGACCAGGAAAGTAGAGAGAGATGTTGGTGGACCGAGGCTCTCTTAAGTACCATTATGGCACGTTTACTTACTTGGAATGGAAAATAATCATGAATCGAAGACAAGTGGAATGGGAGAAGAAAAGAATCGGTATTTATTCCGAAGGAATGATTCCTAAACACATCTCCCCCCTTCGTAATCTAATTCCTGAATATTCAGGAATTGATTCCTGATAAGGAGGTGGGACCTACATCCATTCCGATTCCTTCATGTGTTAGTAAACGAATGAATTCTTTTACCTGGAATTATTCCGATTCCTTTATGTGTTAGTAAACGCGGGAATGTTTTTACCCCGTAATCATTCCCTTTTCTTCCAAGTAAGTAAACGTGCCCTTAATCTCAATGACTTTCCTAGACATCATATTTCATTGGGTGCACCACATAAGAAAGTGTTTAATACAATTGTCATTTATTGACTAAGGCATATTGCCATTACAAAAATTCTTGGAAAATAAAAGGACTAATCTAATCAAACTCTGCGGTATCCTTGTGCACTTCATCATCAGCTTTGAAGTCCTCTATGGTGAGATGGATGTCTCCACCATTTTCTTCTTCTTCTGCAAGGTACACTTCTTGCTCCCTCAAGTCCCTGTATGCCCTGTATCTTGAAGCTAGTTTGACAGGACCCGCCCCGAATTTCACCCTGAAATCCGAGGTGGCCCTGTGGGGCCCACCTTAGGGATAACTCTACCAAAAATTCGACAGAGTCACCTTTAAAATGGACTACCCAAAAACCTGTAAAACACACAAAACACTTCAAGCAAACCAACCTTATACTCCTGGAGCCACCCTGCTCCCAATTACCAACAACTCCACTTTCACAAAACACAAAACTCAGAAATACTAATCCCAAAGGTTAATCAGAGCAATACTACTATACACAGGGATATAAAAGAAGAGTAAAGGATCAAGCGATCCTACACTGCGGAAGTAGTGACAACTATGCCTCAAATGTCATGTACGCCCGACCTCCACCACCGGCTACCAAATTTCATATACAGCAACTACTCAACACACTGATTAAACTTCTCAACTACAACAATCCCAAATTATACCTGGAAATAGTCGAATTCGACCGGCGAAATTAACCCAGAAAATCAAGAACCCTAGGTTTTCAATTCTGCCTCTACACTTCAAATCTTGATTCGAGGCTAGGGGCGAAATGATCTCCGTGGAAAACCGAGCCTTCGACGCCAAAATGGTGACCGGAGGTGGCCGGAATCGCCGGAAATCGGCAATAATGGCTAACTGCTACAGTGGCTTTCCCCGCTCCAAATAGGGTTTCTCCGGCCAAATCTCCGTAAAATACCTCCACAGACGTGACAAGGGGAAGAAACTGAGCTTGGGGGTGGCCGGATTACGTCCTGGGTCAGCCGGAGGAGGAAGAAATCGGAGGGGGAAGAGATCGGGCCGAGAGGGAGGAAGGGTCGGGGAGAGAGAGAAGGGAGAGTTACCCGGCTAGGTAGATTTCCGAAAATAGAAATCTACCAACAGTAATTTCCATATATATATAAATTACCATGAACAGTAAATCCTACATTTTTTGCCATAACTCTCACATACTAAGTCCAATTTTTACGCACCATATATGCACGCGCTCGGTTTAACGTCCCCTACAACTTCCATGAAGAACTTTTTCTCAAATTTTGACCCGAACAAAAAGTCAACTTTTAGGGCCACTAAAAGTACTAAACCGAAAGTAAAAGTGAAAGTAAAGGTCGTTTACCGTCCAAATGACTAGTAAACCGGTGAATTCAGGTTCGGGACGTTACATAGTTGCTCGCTTGCCTTGCATTGCTTGAACCAATGCTCACTTGATCCACATTGATGACACATATCATTGTGGTTGCCTCCCTTTAACTGAGGTGCACGTTGTGGGCGTTCCCTAGGAGGGTTGGTGCCACTACCACGACCCATGGGGCCTCAACCACGAGCCATGGCACCACCACCACGACCAGGGATACCACGACCACCTCTCCTACGTGTGGCATTGCCACCACGTGTATCCGCACCAAACCTGCGGTTTCCTTCCTTGTTAGGGCGATTATATGGACGTCCCTCATATCCCTTATTCTTAGGGTTCCGCTCCTTGCGCCCTCTTTTAGGTGCATTATAATTCACCTCATTAACTCTTTTAGTTCCAATGGGCCTTGAATTATAATTCCTCACGAGTATGTTATCATGTTTCTCAGCTACAGATATGAGATTGATAAGCTGATGAAACCTCGTGACCCGTCCAGCATTAACTTCAGTGCTATATTTCTTTGATACCACAATGGATGAAACGGGAAAGGTGGAGAGATTTTCTCAATTAGCTCTTGCTCTGTGACAGGTTGTCCACAAAACATCAACATGGACTGTAGGCGAATAGCTTCTGAATTATATTCAGCAACAGACTTGAAATCAACAAAGCGCATATTGTTCCATTGAACCTTCAAGTCAGGGAGGAGGGAATCTTGGACATTGCCAAAGCGCTCTTCTAGTGCTACCCATAGCTCTCTTGCATCCTTGATCGACATATACTCCAATCTGAGTGCCTTGTCCATATGGCGTCGCATCAAGATAACTGCTTGAGCATTCTTTGTGGGTGTTCGTACGAACACACGATCCAGGTTAGGTGCCTGGATTATGGGTAATATTCCCTTTGAAGTGACGTGGTTCTTAACATCGGTTACCCAACTGTGGTAATCCGAGCCTGTTGAGTCAAGAATTGGAAAGTCGAGTCTAGGTTCATTCGACATCCTGAAAATAAGAAGAGAAGATATATTAGTTTCGGAGCTAAACTTCCACGAAAACTAAAATAATAAGATTTCCGAGCTATGCTACCAAGAAAACAATTTCCAAGAATCTCTTTTGGATTAGACCAAACAATAATGTTTTAATATGGTCACAATTTTATGCTTACGGACTCTCTTAGTTCGAGCATTATGAACACTCTTAGTTCATACGAACACTCTTAGTTCGTTAAGCGTGAATCCCCACAATTCCGCTTTATTAAATAATCGAACCCATGTTCGTATATTAAAAATCCTGCATAAAATAAAGGAATTTAAAAGACAAGAAAGCAGGAACTTTAATCTTTAAAACTTACTTGTTGAAATTTGAAGCAAATTCGCTTCTGAACAGCTCCCACTTCGAATGGTGTACAGATCTCAAAACGACTCCAATAGGGCTGAAATTTGGAGGTCAGATAGAAGAGGCAGAGAAGCACAACTTTGATGAAGGATTTTGATCTGAGGTCCCGATCAAGACGCTTCGGGGCGTGCAAACAGGCTGATCTGCACAGGAACGAGTGTGCTGCTGTGCTGCAGGGGCAGCAGGCGTGCGACGATGATGCAGGGGAAGTAGAAGGCGCACGGGTGCTCAAGGGCTGCAGGAGCAGCGCACGGTATGGCTAGCAAGGGCTAGGAGCTTGCGGCAGTTTTTGGTGAAAGAAATTTCGGGTGTTAGGGTTTTTTTTTCCTGTCTAGGGCTTGGGTTAGAGTATCGTGCTGATAACGTGTTGTAGAGAATTAGATAGTTGTATTGTATTCATCTCACCATGAGGTTTATATATAGGGTTACATCATGTATACAAAAGGAAATACATAATAGATATACTAATCAATTGCACATTACAAGTATGTCAATTGCATACATTACGAGTCTGTCAATCGCATACATTAAGCAATACCTATTGCATGAATAGTCATTATCATTTACAACAGTTAAGAAACCTTTTGCACAATAAAGCTGTGCCAAACTAGACCTCAAACATCGTCCATTGTCTCTGATAAATTATCTCATTTTCTTATGCACGATTATCCAATACTTTGAAATTTGGTTGATGGATAAACTCTTTCCATCTTTTGACCAAGTGTTTAAGTCAGACTCTCGATCTATATTTCTCTTGAGCTCGTGTGACTTACCGACTGTACAATCCTAAGGCTTTGGGAAACAGTGTTTTGTAGTTCGAGCATTAGTCGTGGGAGAGATGGACAATTCTAATTCTTCTTCTATTTTTTGTTAAGTCAAAAGACATAAATGCTCCGAGCCTTGAGAGCATTGATGCACTCATTGCGCTAGAGAGCAACTTCACTTGGGTGATGTCCTCTATAGTTGTACTCCAAAAAAGAATAGGTCATCATGCGTAATCTTTAATCTTAATATATTGTTGTTTCCCACAACAATATATATAAATTGTTATATATATTGTTGTGGGAAACAACAATATATTAAGATTAAAGATTACACATGATGACCTATTCTTTTTTGGAGTACAACTATAGAGGACATCACCCAAGTGAAGTTGCTCTCTAGCATATATATATATATATATATATATATTCTATCCAGAGTGAGGCCTCACTCTGAAACTAATGTGTGAGGTTGGAGTTTATGGTCACTTTTCGATCTCATATCCACATCTCGCCCGTTCAATTTTTAGGTACTAGTGTATAGATCATCTCTGCAAAGTTTCAGTCAAATTGATGGTCGTTAAGGCATTAATAACTGCCTTAAAGCTTGTACGGTTCAGGGTGGACAGATTCAGTTCGTCCATTGATTTAAGTGAGTTAGATACGTTAAAGATCATGATATTAATACCTATAATATAGCGACTTGAAATCCAAACTCAAAAGATTTTGTTCTTTCATTTTTCTTTGAGTCAATTAAAGTGATAAGAAGAATGCTTAGAGTCGATCAAAGCTCACTAGAAACAAGCTAAAAAGATGTCTAGTATATACTTTATCGGTTTGGTGCTTTCAAAGATCTACCTATCTTAGGTAGTATCAATGAAAGAGAAGCATTTGATGTTTTGATTTTTTGTTATTAGATAAGGTTGCGAGACTGTGTCCTGTGACTAAAAAACACACTCAAAGTGGGTATAGAGGTATGAAATGGTTTCATCGATCTAAACAATGACTAATGGTGGTGTTTACCAAAGAAATTTGTAACCTTGTGGCCAGCCATTGTTAAATAAAAGGGGGATTTTCCTAAATTGTTACGTTGTAACAAGACTCAACTAGTCCCTCTAAGTTAGACTATGCAAAATGCTTTGGAGTTGGTGTTAAAAACAAAAGGAGGATGAGAGTGAGATAGGTTATTTGGAATGTGAGCAATGTGCCAAAGGGTCCCCAACTTCTCTTCTTGTCATGTTACCGTCTTTCTCTTGTCGACCTAACTGTGGACTTTATGCTAAGAGCATCTTAAGGACATGGCAATCTATAAACCAAAAAAGATATGTACTATGCGATCAACAATTTTGGAGCTCTAATCAATTGAGTGTTGAAATTTGGGGTATTTTTTATTGGAACAAAACAACCTAGCTATGACAAGAGATGTATACCTTTGCAGGAAACTTCTTCGTGCAACTTCTTGTTTGAAGTTAAAAGGAAACCAGCGCTCAACTCCACGGGCTTGGAATTTACATTAGATATGAACAATGCCTCTTCAAACGTAAAGACAGAGTATGGTACGATCCCTAAAATATATCGTCATGTATTCAAAACCCAATCTAAAACTCACCACAATATGTGGCACTTGGGATCTATCCCGGTGACTACTTTCTAAGTGAAAGTCCAACCGAATAAAAGCAATGTCCCAGGTAAACATTTGGTACTAGAATAATACGCTAACAGGAACCTTGATTTTGTGAGAGCAAGGATTGGTTGTGCTTTGTGCCATGCTCGGATCGGTCTATTTATTATCATGCTCGTTCTCAGGTTAACTCATTTACTCAAACGTTAGGCCCATGTTGAAATTAACCAAGATTTTTTTTTTGGGTCCAATTCTATATTGTGCCGGGTTAATAAACAGGCAGTGTTTGGGTCATGTTGAAATTAACCAAGATTATTTTTTTTTTTATCAGATAAACAACTCAAATGCTACAACTCCTCTTTCGTGAGTTGAACTCATAACTTTTCACTTACAAAGGGGAGACTATGCCATTATACCATATGGTACTGGGTAAATTCACCAAGATTTTAAAATTGTATTGTGAGTATTTTTATTTTATTTTATTTGTAATTGAAAGTTTATTTTATTTAATTACTTATCCAAAACTCAGAAATACTTTTCTTAATTTAGGAGCTATTTTTCTAAGATCAATTTTCTAACCATTGTTTATTTTATTTTATTTTTTAAGTAAGGACTGCTTCAGCTACCCTCAAGTCTTGATTAAAGAAAGTGCTGAATACAATAAGGAGGACATAGTGTCTAAACTCCATATTACAATACGCATCAAGAGGACATATCTCAATTAATAATAGGAGTCTTTATTACTACAATGTATTCAAACATGTACCAACTAGCAAAAAGTGTCATATTGAATACTCCATTTACTTTACAATAATTGTAGCATATTGGAAAGTTAAAGTATTGCCATAAAACCAATAAAGTAGCTTTCTTAATATGCTGAGGACCGGAAATATGTCCGACAACACAACGTTTCATCTTGCCACAAGGTGGTAGCGACCATCTTACCATGGAAACAGTTCGCTACCTCATTAGGGCAGACAATGCACTTAGAGTGCACACACAGAGGCACAAAACCCGACTCGTCCTACTTTAGTAAAGTAGAATCTTATTACCAACAAAAAACAACAAACTAAAAACAAAAAGTAGACATGTTCGGAGCCATGATCGGAAAAGCAATTGACGACGGCAACGAAACCAACCCACCATAGCCTGGAAAAAGCATTATCCGTCTTCGAAATTCGCCAAATACAGTCGCCACTTCCATGAAAGCTTTTGGTCGCACCCTGGTCACGAGAGAAGGAGAACTCACCACTGCGAGAAGGTTCGCTTACACTAACCCTCACCATAGCATTCCATCCTTTGTCTGCTAGTTTGTAGAATCCAAGAAGTGCCACAGTATTACCTTGTGACGACCAAGATAGTCGCTGAGGCCACCATGAACCAATCAAATGTTGAGATCAGCTTTTGACGACTGGAAATAGATATCCAAGCCTCGGGGGGGGCTAGGGTTAAGGGAGAGCAACACTACACTCATTTTTTATACTTGTGATATAAATGTTATTTAATAAACATATCTTTAAATGTTTAGGAGGAAATACTTATGTTAAAACAAAGATATAAATGTTTTATTTTATTATTTTGAAAACATTAAAATTTAAAAAATAACATTATCTCACCATAGAAAGTAGGGCTGGGTTCGGATCAGTCCGATCCCAAAAAGTTGAAAACCGAAACCGAAACCGGCACTATCGGTTCGGTCCGGATCGGTCTTTTGAGCATGTTAAAACCGATGAGAAACCAACCCGAAAACAATCGGGCCAGTCTTTCGGTTTCAATATTTTCTGCTAAAAAATTCTTCACACAGTATCACCCTAACTAGCCTTCAACATGCCACATTTCGCCTAACGACTTCCTGTCTAAGCGGCTACTAACAGGGCGGAATCACTGCTGCCTTAGTATGACAAAGGGTTCATATTTTAAACCAAAAAACATAACAACTGCTACTGTAACAAACTGCTACTGCTACTTTTAAATGCAGAAATACAAAAATATTTTTGTGACAGAGTAATGGGCATATGCTGAATTTATTTATTCAAACATAAATACAGATACAGAACCCAGAGCCTCACTCTTGGGCAAACAGCTAGAAGCTGTTTAGCTACTCATAACTGATTTACAAATACTTACTTGTAATAAAAAGTACACTGCATCAACAGACTGACTGCTGCTACTGCTTACTAGAAGTTTTTGGAGCTAGAAATGATATGGCTATTTTCGAATGAAGGACTGAATTTCCTTTCTCTTTTCGAATGCCTTCTAAGAGAAGCTAAAGCTCTTTATATAGGGAACGGAACTCAAATTACAATTCAAAACAACAGAAATGTACAGAACGACTCTGTGATTTCCTACTTTCCTGAGTGCTCCTGCTGGTGGAGGTTGGACGGGGGAAAGTAGATTCCTTTAGGTGAAATATTTTTCACCTTTCGTTTTGAAAAGAAAAAGCAGCTTTTGGGAAAAGTCCAAAAGTACTTTCGGTGTTTTCTACACCTGCTGCTTCACATGTTCTCGTTAGTTTCTGAATTGTGACCAAGGACAAACGAGTCGTTATCTGCCTGGGCCATTCGAGTTGTTGTTGCATTGTCTTCGACATCTGTATCCACGTACATCTTGTAGTGGTTGTCTGCCTCAAGTTTTTCCACCCAATGTAAGCATGCCAGCGTCGAGTCTATCTCTTTTCTGGTAAGAGATAGGAATAGGTCACTGCTGACTACGTCAGGATGATCGTAAGCAGTGATAATAATTTTTTCTCTTGCTGCCAGGAAAGTATTATTGCTATCTTCAGAGACGATCTTCTTGATGTATTCTAGAGTCATGGCCTTCATCCATGGAATGCTTGAGTTTGGCTGGCCATTGTACCCTACACAGGCTGGTTGAAGATATTTCCTTTGAATAATTCTTACATAATGATATGGAGGAATATATTCAACTTCACCGTTTGCCTTCTGGATCCATTCTGGAGGAGTGGATCTGAACTTCAGACGAAGCATACAGTCATTTTTTCTAATGTTTTTGACTGTGTTTACAATGATGGGTGGCAAACCCTTCAGATCATCATTTGTTTTGGTCCACAGATTATGGACAAAACCATTTTCAACAAGCCAGAGCTTGTGTTCTTGAGGATGTTCACTCTGAACATTGATTAAGTATCTCCCAACATAAGGTCCTGCGATAATAAAGAGGGTTGGGGGAACAAGATTTTCAGGATTATGTCTTCCTATCAGATTATGGAATTCATACCAGTCTGATTCATTGAGTGCCATGATCGGGACCCTAGCACTTTCTGGACTTTCAAGGAAGTGAAATTTTTCTTTTCTTACAACAGACTGCTGTGTATGAGTTTCTTCAAACTGTGGTCTACCATTTTCGTAGAGTTCTTCAGCTAATGCAAAGAGAGCTGGGAACATCAGACCACTGCTTCTTTCTTGAAAGGCAAATAAAAGATTATCCAGGATTGCCTTCTGGTGATAAGCTAATCTCCTGCCAGTTCTGAACACAGGAGTATCAAAAGTTCTTAATTCATAATTGAAAACATTTATAACTCCAGTTGGAGTTGGTCTGCTTTTTGGCAAAGCAGCAGCCATCAACGGTCTTGATGAGCTTTTACCGTCTGCCATTTGAGACGGGCTAGCCAATCCTTTCCCCTGGGATTGATCAGTTGTGGCTAGTCTTTTTGGACTTAGCAGAAATCTTTTGAGGATTTTTTTCTTTGGGATCCTCTTCAGGTTCATGTTCTTTCCCAGTTCTTCTGCTTCTGGGATTACGGCCTTCGTCGTCATCTCTTTGGCTGAACACTGCCATTTCTCTGGTCAATGCGTCTATCAGAGATAATTGCCTGCAATTAATTCAACATTATAATCATATTGGTTAAGAAATAATTGCCAATTTGCTAGTCTTCCTCTATCAGCAGCTTTATCAAGTTAAAAAATTTTGAAATTCTTTACTCTGGTACAATCGGTGCGAACAGTAAAGGGTTTTTCCAAGAAAAGCTGGAGAATTTAAAATTGTTTTCTTGACAGCCAAATTTTTTTTTTCCCCTGTGGGATAATTTAGTTCTGCAGGGCTGAACTTGCCACTACAAAATTTACAGATCTTTTCAATGTTAGTTCCAGGCGTTTTTGCCAGAACAACACCGGACCAATAATTATCACTCGCATCTGTCTGCAGGATAATTTCATCATTCTCTTCTGGTTGTTGAAGAGGAGGGAGGTTTTTGCAGAGATTTTTTATCTGCTTGACAATTTTTTCATCATCTTCCGTGAAGTTCCATTTTCTTTTGGAACTTGTCTGGGAAGATAACATTGCTGTTAACCCTGAGATTTTGGGAATGAAATCTCTCCCATAATTTATGACACCAAGGAATCTCTCTAGACTCTTAGCATCAGGAATTCTATCTGGAAATTTCCAGATCTTCTCAAGGATATGAGGTTGAAGTTTTATCACTCCATCCTTGATATTTATTCCTAGGAAATCAACTTCATCGAGGATAAAGAAGATTTTCTTTTCACCTAGGATGATTCCATGCTGAACTATCAGCTTTACCACCTCATGGAGGTGCTTCATGTGTTCTTCTCTATTTTTGGAGAAGACCAAGATGTCATCTATGTAGACGATGCAGAACTCCGCTACATGCTTGAAGATGTTGTCCATCTTTCTTTGGAAGATTGAAGGAGCTTTCTTTAGAGCAAAAGGCATTACTAACCATTCGTAATGGCCTTGTGGTGTTCCAAATCCAGTGAGAGGAACACTCTCAGGATGCATCTTGACCTGCCAGAAACCGGACTTTGCATCGAATTTCGAAAAGACTTTAGCTCCTCTAAGCTGGTTAATCAATACTCTTACTTGAGCAATTTGATAGCCGTCTTTGACAGTCTTCTTATTGACACCTCTGTAGTCAATCACCATTCTAGCTTTTCCTCTGAGGTTTTCTGCATGATTTCTCACGTAGAATGCTGGAGCATGATGAGGGCTAGTGGAAGGTTGAATTAATCTCTTGTTCAGGAGATCTTCAATATCTTTTCTGAATTCCTTCTGATCTTCCTCTTTGTATTGAGGAATGGCTTTGACATGACAGATGACATTCATGTCATGTAATCTCAATTCACAGACCACTGGGTCTTTTTCCCAAAACTTATGAGGGTCTACATCGATATTTTGTTCGAGTAGTTTCTTGATTTTTTTCAAGAGTGGGAATTTTCTGAGACTCAAGCTTATTCTGAAAGTGCTTGAGGTTATGCTCATGGATGAAACTAGTTTCTTCATCTTTACTAGTTTCTTTTTCTTCTTCTTCAGAAGATTCTTCAACAAGTAATTCTTCTTGTTGTCTGATTTGGAGTATAGGCTCAAATTTGGGTTTGTAGGGGGTAAGATCACCACTATTCTGTTGCGAACTCTGATACTGAGTAGTAAAACCAGGACCTACTACACTTTTTGCTTGTGTAAGTCGGTCTGCCCAGAACACCCGTTCGCCTTTTCTGAAGCCTATTGCTTCTTCATCCTGAATGAAACGCTGTTGGAGGATAAAATCATTTCCCAACAGGAAATCTGATCGTTGGCCTTCAGATTGCCAAACATTCTGGATGATAACTGTTCCTCCACCAATGGTGATATGAACATTTTTTGCTACTTTTTTCATGGTGAGATGGCTTCCATCAAATGTAACACCAGTAGCAGATTTTTTCTTATCTTCTTTCCATAGTTCATCTGGGATTGCAAATCTCTTCGCAACAGTAAAGCCTGATCCATTATCTACAAAGGCATGTAGATGATATTTTTTATGATCAGGGAATTTCAATCCAATCTCTATGTAGTTGTTGTATCTACTGGTAGAGACGCCTTTCGATTGTTGAAACTCATTTTCGTGAGCTTGTTCCTTTGGAATGAATGGTTTGCATTCTTCTGGAACAATTTCTAGTGTTTCAACCAGTTCAATATCTTCATCGTTTTCATCGATGGTTTCTTCCTTTATTTTTGAGGAAGATGGAGGAGAAGGTTCCATAATTTTTTGGAACAGAGTTTCTACCTCTTTTTCCTGTTCTTTCTCTTTTTGTTCAGAGAAATATTCTTCATATTCTTGTTCAACCAATTGGCTGACAAGGCCATTCTTAGTTTTTCTTCGTGCTTCAGCTATGAAGCATTCTTTGTGATAAGTCTTTTTTGACTCTTCACAAAACATAGGGAGACCATTCTTTTCATGACATAAGCAGTAGTCACAAACGAATGTACCAGGGTTCACCTGATAAGAAGACATTAAAGCTTATGTCTTACTTTCTTCCCAATTCTTGATTCTCAAGATATTCATTTGTCTAGATTCGAAGTACTCTACTTCAGAATCTGTCTCAGATTTAGAGGAAGTTTCTTCTTCAGACCAGGCAGAATAGACTGACCTGTCGTCATCTTCATCATCAGAATAGGCTATTTCGTAGCCTTTCATATTTGCCACTTCTACTATTTGCTCATATTCTTCAAAGAGAGCTTTAGTAGATCTTTTACTCTTTTCTGGGCATTCATTAGCATAGTGCCCTTCAGCTTTACATAACCAACATCTGCAAGCTTTCTTGCTTGGTTGTTTATGCTGATGAGTATTCTTCTTTTTCTTGAAGAATTTCTTTTTAGGATCTTCATCCTGCTGTTTCTTGTAGTTGGAACTTCTCTTGAATTTCCAATTCTTCTTCTGATTACTCTTTTTGAATTTTTTAGAGTAATATTTTTCTTCTCTTTTTCTGTGGAACTTGGATTCATGACATCCCCAATTTGTGGGCATATCCAGTATTCCATAACAGAAATTCTCAACTCCTTTGAGTTGTTTTTTGGCCATCTTAGCTTTAAGATTGGCTTTGCATTGCTCTTTTAGTAATTGCCGGATTCTGTCGGCAATTCCTCCAACTGAAAATCTTTCAATTGGTTTTTCAGCTATGCTTTCTCTCACAGCTGTCCTCCATGGTTCAGGGAGTTTTCTGTGCAACAGATTAACTAGATCAGTATTCTCTAGTTCACCAATTGTATAGTAGTATTCTTGAAATTCATTCAAGTATTCTTCAAAATATCTCATGTCGCAGATTTTGAGAGCATAGATATTCGATTTGGCCGTTTCTTTCACCTTTTCACTCAGATTTGAAAGATCTCCACAGAACTGATCGTACAGGGGTACTACAAAATCATACAGAGACTTTGAAGTCTTGATTTCTTCCAGCCACTCTTTTCCTCTGGTCGTCTCTTTGAAAGAGAAGTAATACTTTTTTGCTACCTCAGTGAGAGTAGTTTCAGAGTACATCTGAAGATCAAGAGCTTCAAATTTTCCAAGGGTAAGAGCAGAGGCCATCATCAAGCTGTCTACCCATTGGTCAATAGTTTTTCTCTTGTCTAGAGCTTTATCCAGATCTAGCCAAATTCCATAGTTGGAAATTGGTACTCTGGGTATTTGTCCTCTGGGACAAATCTTTGAGAATTTCTTTCTCCATTTCTGTCTGTAGGGGCCTTCTGTATAGGGAGTTTAATCTTTCCCTTTTCTCGACTGATGGAAGTTCTGGAGCTTTCTCCTTCTTCCATTTCAATATCTTGATATGGAAAGACTTTTCTCGTCTTTCTGATTTTGAATTCTTTTATTTCTTCGATTAGTTTTTCTAATCGTTCAGGATTTTCACAATTCTCAGCTTCTTCATAAAGCTCATAGAGCCTCTCAGCTCTGAACATCTAGACTGGTCTGTTTAGATCAGCTTCCAGTTCTTCTTCAGTAATTGGATCTTCAATAGTGGATTTTGTACCACTGACACTAGCTTCTCTAGTGTTGTAGCTTCTTCTGAGAAGATTCCTGTTTATCCTGAGATTCTCAGGACCGACATCACTTTTTCTGTGATTGTCAAAATTTAGACTGATTTCTCCAGTCTTTCTACTTTCATAAATTTTAGCTTTTGCATTTTCTGCTGGTAGCTTCGGACCAGATAATTTCCATTCAATAGGAAAAGTTACCTCATTCCAAGTAACCTTGTGAATTTGTTGTGAATGGTTCTTCTGACTGGTGAGGAATCCAGTAGTAAGACCAGGGATGTTGGAGATCCGTGTCTTTGGCTCTACCGTGGTGCTCATCAGTTTATAGTATATTCTGTATACTATCGCCAATTCTTGCATATCATTTTTCATTGATATGCCATCTGTCTTGACTCTCAGTCGGAGACAGTGTGCTGCATTCTTCAAGCTGGTTGAGAAGTTGGGGAAGCAGTTGAAATATGCCACTTGATTGCACAGAGATGCTTCTAGAGTTCTCAGCAGACTAGCTTGAAAGTCCGTCAGTCTGTTGTCTTGTAGGACACATAGGACTGAGCAGTTGATGCCTTCTCTTGCCAAAAGCTTTATGCCGACTTGGACTGCTCTAATGTGCATAAATTGATACTTCTTTGCTTGTGCTCTGGCAACTTCAGCTGGAGTGATCATCAAGAGATCTGTCTCTCCAGTTGTTGAGGGGGTTGTGAATTCAAGTAATTTGAAGTGATGGCTGTCCATCATGTCAAATGTTCCCCTTTTGTAGATCTGTTTGAAATCTAGCTTTAGAATTGAGGCGTTTTTTTACCTCATGCTCGATTTCATTGTATTCGAATTCTTATTTAGGAGTTGAACTCCCTTCTTTTTCCCGAAGATGCTCATCATTTTGACATCTCGAGTTTCTTTCGGATTTTCATACCGAATACTAGTAGAACTAGTTGAAGGATCCAGAAAAATCATGTTTGGAACAGGATTCTTGTCTGGCCTTTCTAATGGTTTGAATCCATTAGCTTTCTTTTTTACTGTAGGCACTTTCTTGTCGTTCAGTATATTTTTCATAGAATCCAGTGTTTTTTGCTGTTCATTGATTTTTCTACTAACACTCGTTAGTTTTTCTTCTTCCGTTTTTGGAAGTTCCTTGATATAATCCAGTTTGTTTTCCAATCTTTCCAATTGGTGGATTATAGCAGGTAATTTCTCTAGATGATTTTGACATAGAGATAATTCTAGTAATAGCTTCTGATATTTCTCATCAGAATATTTCAGTAGAGAATTTATTTTTTCTAATAACAATTCTGACATTGTCCCCATTAAGGAGGGGTTCTCCTTTGAGCTATTTTACAAGCTCTGATACCAGTGATTTGCGGATCTAACCAAAGCTCAAATAATCCAGAGGTTTTTGTTCCTCTTCAAGCACATATAAAAGATTATCAATATTTTGCTCAATCCTATAGATGCTTGTTTGGATTCTATAGATGGTTTCTCAGTAATTGGGAGTATTTCTGTTGAGATTATCTCTAAAGATTTTCAATTTTCTCAACTTTTGTTTTTCTGTTTTTAATTCTTTGCTTGTATTCTTACAAATAGCAAGTAACTCTAGTCTGTCAACAATCGAAATTATGAATAGTAAAATAACTGTTTACCTTCGAGTATAGAGGATGAGTTTATTCCTGCAAATGTTTAGACAAACAAATTCAAAAGCATAGGCCCACTATACTCCGTCAATTTTTATTTTTACAGAAGGAAGAGATAAATAATAAGGAAAGTAAAAGACTCACTAAAGACAAAATGTCCTTAAGTGTAAACTTTTGTCCTTAAATGTGTAAAACCAAATGTTGGGGAGTTATTTGTGTTTTGAAATGTTAGTTGGGGGGGGGGGGGGGGGGGGGCGTATATGTAGTTATAACATTATCTCACCACAGAAAGTTCTTCGTATCTTTTAAAATAATATAAAATTTTTAATAATAACGAATTGGCCCGCAATAAATCAGTGTTCGGTCTTAAACCGCGCCCATAATGAGCTCAATCCAGACCAGCCCATGGGTCAATATATCTCGGCCCAACCCGACTTGCAACAATGGACCGCACCGACCCGGCCGACATGCTTGGGCCATGCTGAGCCGCTACTACACGGGCCAGGGTCGTGCCAAAGCGGCCCGTTTGATACGTCTACAAGGATTACACAAATGCTACCGGCTGAGAAACAACAAACAATTTCACACAGCTTCATAGAGATTACTCATACGGGCAGAAAGATTCAGGCATTCACCTAAGCAATCAACATACTAGGTTTTTATGCAAATCACCTACCAAGGACCATCATATTATATCAAAAGTAATTCGGCATGAGATATCAGTTATCCATTGAGGTCATCAATACAATCACTACTACAAACGATTGGCATCCAAAATACATGTTACTACAGAATAAAGTCCGAATAGCTTGATCTCCATCAAATTCAGGATGTTGATAATCATTTCTCAGATCAATCATCATTTCCCCCTAGTCATAGAGTAAGAAAAAGAGTCACAATTAGAGTTGGCTAGAGTAGAGATCAAGGTCGAGATTCAGAGAGATGGTTTAAATACACTTACGTGTTCATCATGAGAGTTATGTTATCTCCTTTAAGAAGAATCCTTCCTGAAAAGAGAATAAATAAACAAAACAATTTAGAGTTTACACAAATACGGGGCCAACAGAAAACGAGCAAGGGGAGGGAGGGGACTCACCTAGTGTCTTTCTGGTATTCTTCTTGATGCTCACTTCTTCAGCATCATCTAGAACCAAATTCATGTACTCATCAAAACCCTGTACAACCAGCAAAGAAATTAAGATAATTATTTGACTCAGCTCACATATGCATGAAAAATGCTGACCACAGAGAGGGAGAGAGAATGTGCATATATGAGGACGCTGATTAGTGATTACACTCTTTATTATGTTGGCTTCCTTATTTATCTGTGGCAGCAGTTCAATTGAGACAAAATGTCTTCACATTTGTTGGAGAAAATAGGACTAAAGAAGACAGGTAACTGAATTATAGCAAAAAAAATATGACAAATGGAGATAAATAAAGTCAGCAAGCATATCCCCTAACAATGATGAAATCAGGAATAATATGGTTCAAGACATCCGGTATAAGGCATCACAAGAAGAAAAGACATACGTGTGAGTGTTCCATCTTCTTCAAAATTCAGAATCCCATCCCAGTTCCCAACCCCAATCTTAACAACAAGGCAAAAGCTGATGTGCTTAACATATAAATACCAACTAGTGCTGTATTTGCTCCTACTATATTCCAACTTTAATCCTAAAGCTTATCTTTTTGTTTTTCTTGTTTGTTATGGCTAGAAGTACAATAAAGTTTTGCTATCACTTCAGCAACACAATAGCCTAAAGTTCCAGTTCTGCATCAGTTGGAGCTTATAGGTTACAAAACTTGTTGGATCAAGACTGCTGAGTCATTTTGGAAGCTACAAATGAGTCTGCTACACCATAAGAAACTGACTTTAAGGTTTGGAAAAAGAGATTGACACAGATTTTACATTCGACCCAAATTTCATTTGCACTAGACAATTTTTTTGTACATTATTAGGTCGATCAAACCACCCAGAATTTAGTGGGACACTTCAGTAGAAATATTCAAGCTACCACATTACTTTGAGTTAACTCAATGATCTAGTCTTGCACATATATCACTCAACCGAAAAAGTGAAGATTCCATTAAAAACAGAAAAATACTAATGACAGTACAGGATTAACATCAAATTGCCATATTGCTTCTGACTCTGATAAGGTTAAAAAAAAATTAGTTTCACATGAACGAGAGATGGAATATTGGCTACTCGTGTTGTTTAGATTGTTTCACACTTCAATTATTCTTTACCATCCACCTCAATAGCTACTATCTCTATGTCGGCATGTAAAAATGGACCATTTGCACCAACATAAAAAACGATTCAATTTCAGAGGGCACAGTTCAAATCAAAGAATGTCAATATATGTGCAACCATATGTACATATTCGCACACGAGTCCTATCGTCCTAAGCCTTTATACATCCATTCTATCCACAGACCTACAATGCAGCTTATGTGACGTAGCTTTAGTAATAATTACAAGCTTAATTGAAAGCAAAAAAAAAAAAATAATCAAACTTACAATGATTCGACCTTCAATCCTGACGTCTTTCTGTTCAAAGAGCCAAATCTGAATTCGAGCTTTCTGAAACCAGAATTTTCAAACAATAAAAAAAACCCTAGATGCGATGCGAGTTTATGAAGAAAACCCAAATGAAAAAATCAAGCAAAAAAAAGAGGAGGGACTTACACTCTGGAGGAACCTGAAAATCAAGTTCTGAAGTAGCGAAACCCCCAGGAAAGCCAAGAAAACAGAACGAAGAATTGTCAGCTAAAGGTTAATAAAGAAAAACAGAGAAACGGGGAGATGGAGAAGAGAACATACAATGGGCTGGGTCATGATCCTCTGAACTTTGGTGCTCGCCATGGCTGCGAAAGTTGCAAGGCTTCTGGGTCGCACAGAGAGAGAGAGAGAGAGGGTTTAGTGCAAGACTTTGACGGAGGGTAGTAGCAAAGCAAATTGTGAGAGAAAAGGGTCGCCTGAGGCAAAGGTGTAGACTGTAGAGCGAGACAAGAATTTCCCAAATAATTTGGGGCCCAAGCCCAACTGAGATTATTTTGGGTAAATCCTGAATTAAGGTGTATCCGTTTACATATATTTATTGGGGGTTTAGGGTTTCGGACACCCCAGGTAAAAATGGTCGTTTTAAATTTATCTCTCAAAAATCTTAGTACAGTCAGTAAATTGTAATTTTTATTGAAATTATATAATAACACATGACTAAAGATGTAAATACAGATAACTCACTTTTAAAAAGATTTATATAAATAAGGACATGAGCTCAGGCTCAAAAGCCAAATGATGCAAGTTTGGCTCCTAATTTTAATGAAAAATGACCAAAATACTCAAGTTTCATCACAATTTATTGACATTGCCACTGACCCAATATCCAATAGACCTGAATTCTCCCCTAAACTTTCACAAAGATTAAGACACTTGTTAATTTTCATATCCAATGGCCTACAACAAACAACAAAGGTAGCTTGTCTTTTTCTGTCCTCTATCCGTCTATCTTATTCTTATCTTATGGCACGTTTACTTACTTGGAATAGAAAATAATCATGAATCGGAGACAAGTGGAATGAGAGAAGAAAGGAATCGGTATTGATTCCGGAGGAATGATTTCTAAACTCATCTCCCCCCTTCGTAATCGAATTCCTGAGTATTCAGAAATCGATTCTTGATAAATAGGTGGGACCTACACTAATTCCTATTCCTTCATGTGTTAGTAAACACAGGAATTCTTTTATCTGGAATTATTCCGATTCCTTTATGTGTTAGTAAACACAAGGGTGTTTTTACTCCGTAATCATTCCATTACATTTCATTCCATTCCAAGTAAGTAAACGTGCCCTTAATCTCTTCCTTTCAAGCCGAAGTTCAGATCTCTCTCTCCCCTCTCTGCTCTCCTTCTTTTACTCTCACTCAGCACCAATATATAACATCAACTGATAATCAAGTGGGTACAGAGATTTGATACTCATATGAGGACTATCTACGATCGAATTCTTCACACGAAGCCTCCCAAATTAAGACTAAAACCCCAATATCAAAAATCGCTCTATATTTATATGGTGATCGTGGGGGAAACACGGTAACTTGTGTGGTAATTGCACTTTACCTCATTTGTAATTATCATTTTGACCCTTTTTTATTTATAGTCAAACAACACTGCTTTGTGTTGGCAGTGTAATGTGATGTATGTAGACCTGTAAATGGACCGAATTTTGATTCGGACCCGCTCCAGATCCGTAGCTATTAAACGGGTTTGGATCGAACATTTTGATCCGTTGATCCGTTAATGATCCGAATCCGTTAACCCGTTTAATAAACGGATCGAATTTGGATTTAGGTCGATCCAATCCGTTAATGATCCGACCCGTTTTAGTAATAAAAAAATATTATTTTTATTAATATATTATTATTTTAAAAAATATATAAAATATTAAAGATTTCTAATATTACTTTTTTGCAGAAATCTAAGAGGCAGTCTTCGTAATTTTATTTTTGATAATGTAATTTTATTTTTGGTGATACTCTTCATGTAGATCATGTTATTTTAATATTTTAATAATATCTTATGAGATATTATGATATAAATTTAATATTACTATTTAAAATTTAAAAATATTTGAAATTATAAACGGATCGGATTAGCGGATCGGGTATCCGTTAATCCGACGGATACGGATTTGGATCGAGGTATCAATGATCCACCGGGTTAAAGGAGCGGGTTTGGATCAAATTTTTTTTTTTAGTAAACGGATTTGGATTTAAGTCGATCCGATCCGAACCCGGTCCATTTACAGGCCTAGATGTATGGCAGTATTACCATTACAATTGAAGATGTAGTTCAGAATAATGGAGTTTGTTTTTACGGTTGTGCATCACTTTTACGGAGCTTGGGTAATGCCCACCAGGTGTTTGATGAATTGCCTGACCTAAATGTTGGTTTCTTGGAAAAGTATGATACTATGATATCTTGCGATAAATGATGTTGTTTTGCACAAAATAAAATAAAATAAAAGTTAAATTTGATTTTCTGAACATGTAATTGAAAGACCAGATTAATGGGTATGGTTGATCCTGTAGTGCTTAAAAGGAGACAATTCAAGTATCAGTGAATAGAATTATACAGGGAAGAACCCATCAATAGAGCATCCAACCCCAAATTTTACATATATGATTCTCTCCGATGTGTTTAAGAGTTTTCCCTCTACTACTTGCTAGTTGAATTTTTGATTGTTTGGTTTTCTGGGTTATAGAAAGATTTCAGCAAGCATCGGTGATGATTTTCTTTAATTCATTATCCTTGCACTATGATTGCCCATGAAGAAACCTATGGGGAATATGAATCTGAGATGCTATTTCTTCTTTTCATTCTAGTTTTGATTTGATTGTTAAGTTGGGTATTATATGTTTGTTTTACTAGTTGTTCTTTCTGGATCGATGATGTGAATAAATTTGCATTACCTATCTGCAATTTCGCGTTATCTTTGTGCAACTTCCCAGAATCCATTTTGGGAATTGAAGATAGTATCAAGTTACAAAATTTATTTGATATTTGGCATGTCTAAATCCTAAATGATGAATCTTGTATCCAAATTTTAGTAATCTAAGATTCAACTGGAGGCTTCAATTTCATTCATGGATTGACAGATCTAATTACTCCTGCTACTGATATTGCTACTGCTCCTGCTACTGCTATTGCTCCTGCTACTGTAAATGAAGCTGCTACTGAACCAAGGACACGTTTAGCAATAAAGAAGAAAAAGAAGTTTGACGAAGAGCTCTGAGATTCTCTCTCTTAGCAAAGTGTAATAGGAAGAGTTTTTAAAATATTATTTATTTATTTTTTTTTTTTTTTTTTGTTTTAGAGTAACATAAATGAATTATTCTTAGAAAAGAAAAAAGTAACATAGAAGGATTAGAAGTCAAAAGAAGTAATTAAAGGTAAAAAAATAAATTAACTCATGACATGTGGCAAGTGGAGAGTAAATTGTCCTTATTTGTAAAATTTACTCCTTATAAAGGGATTAGAAGTCAAAACAAATAGTTAAAGGTAAAAAAGTAAATTAACTCATGACATGTGGCAAGTGGAGAGTAGATTGTCCTTATTTGTAAGATTTAGTCCTTATAATTAAACATACAATTACATATTTGACTTCAATTAAACATACAATTACATATTTGACTTCAACTGATGAACTCGAGACTGGAAGAGGACTTAACCAAATTGGAACCTTGTAGCGTGCTGGAGATACTCATTGGAGTTCACACTTTAGATCTATTTCTAATTTGAGACAAAGGTTTAGCCCAACTTGTCAAGTTCTTATGAACATAATTGAGAAAGGGAAGAGTCCTCAAGCAGGAGATGCAGATTCTGCTTATGAATCAATGACATCGTATCAATTTGTCTTCATCTTACATGTAATAACCCGAAACTTAGTATCACTGTAGAGCACTCTAAGATACCTTCAACTTATAAATAATCCAAGTATCTTCTAAGCATTTTTTTTCTGTTTAGAAACCGATGATACATGTCATTTTGGTACTAGTTATTAAGAAAGCATTAATGTTCCTTACTTATTAAGTAGATGTGTATCTATGTGTATATCTATATGTATATATATACACAATTCAAATGCCAATACATCTAGAAGAGCTAATCTGATTTTTTTTTCTTTCTAACAACCATAGCATTATAAGAAATTTCCTTGTAAATGCTTTGTAGACTTCCAATTCACTTTTGACTTACAAGTCAAGTGAGAATTGATTTTTGATGCATTTTTCTAGCCTATATAAGCATGGATCTGAATCATTCTTTCCTACAAGCTTGAAGATCAAGTGCAAAATTGATCAAAAACTTCCTTAGTTGTAGAGAAAACTCACCTCACTAATCGATCATCCTTTTTCTCTTGAGAAGCTCCCTTTGTTTTTCTCAAAGAAGTCCAAGCTTGAATCCAAGACCAAAATATTCACTCCATCTCTGAGTTTCTTAAGTAAGTACATGAATACATTCCTATATTCTTTTGCCTTTAAGATTTATCAAAGTGCATAACCGATGATAAAATGGAAAAGAATCTGTTTTGCTGCAGTCATATATTTTCTTGTTTGATAAAAGTTAATCTTGTCAAAACTAATTATATTTTCAGTTTCTTCATGAAAAATCCTTCAGTTTAGGCTTTTGAATCACTAAAAAAGGTTAAGAAATGAAGAAGTTATGGCTAATCAAAGTTTTCAACTTTCAAACTCGCTAGAAATCTCATACAGCTATCACAACTTCAAAAATTCATATCTCTCTCATTTCTTAACCATTTTCTACAAACTTTATATCAATTTGAAGCTTAGGACGTCTACTTTTATTCTGGAAATTTTGAGAAGTAGTGGTGAAATATGCAGTACGTAAAGACTTAGACATCAAAGGTTAATATTAAGAAAATCGGTTTCTACGCTGTTCTGGTATTTTACCATTTATGGACTATATCACTCTGATCTGGACTACATGACTTATTCCATTGAATTCCTTATGAAAAATCCTATGACTTGGTGTCCTCACTTGACTATTTAGGACATGAATTGAACAAGTTATAAAAACAGAAAGTTGACGGTACTTGGTATATTATTTTGATTGACGAATGGACACTTTGGACTAAGATTTCCAATACTATGGAAAAATGACTACTGACTCTTTGACTACTAACTAATATTCTCTTACTACTTTTAATTTGCAGTACCTTTATTTTATTGCACATTTACTTTCAAGTTTAATTTGCAGTACCTTTATTTTATTCCACAATTACTTTCAAGTTTAATTATATATATATATACACACATAATTATGTATATATATATATATATTAATTTGTCCACACAATTTCAGTTATATTTATGTAAGCTTGTTTATATGCTTTGTTACTATTTATGTAGCTATTTTATTTACTACTTAAAACTTACTATGCTTTATTGACGTAATTATATCTGGAGATGTGAAATCGGGTGATTAGTACTATCCCGTGCTTAAGTGAATTACTGGTAAAAGTGTGTTGTGATATGAGAAGTTAGCCTTGGGCCCTAGTCCCTACAGATAGTGCACTATTATACTCTTAGGAAGGTTGCTTACTTTGAGTATACATACTTTGGTAGTGTCCTTGGTATGCTGTTGTCCCATGCTTTGGTATAGTACGTTGGACCCTAGCATGTGGATTTATGATTTTTACCAGTCAATCTGGCTTACCCCTGCTTTGGTATTATAGACCCTAGCACGTGGATTTATGATTTATGAATTGTTGGGCCCTAGTCCCTAAGATAGTGCACTATTATACTCTTAGGAAGGTTGCTTACTTTGAGTATACATACTTTGGTAGTGTCCTTAGTATGCTGCGGCTGTCCCATGCTTTGGTATAGTACGTTGGACCTTAGCATGTGGATTTATGAATTGTTACCAGTCAATCTGGCTTACCCGTGCTTTGGTATTATGGACCATAGCACGTGGATTTATGAGTTGATACAAGTTAATTTGAAATATTCACTAAGAAGAGAAGTATACAAATATTTATTTTGATCAAATATATGTTTGCAACATGTTATTAATATGTTATGGTGTTAAGTGAGAAGAGAATCGAGCATGCATTGTTTTAAGGTTATTTGCACCTATTATTGCTGCAGTATTTGTTGATTCGATAAAGAGATGTGACTATGTGATTTATTACCAGTTTTATAATCGTTTATATATATATGTGTCTGTTGTGTGTATACAAATACATATTTAAGATTTGGTGTGAACATATAAATGGTTCTCGGTACATTTTTACTTGGTTGTTCAGTTTTGATTTCTTATAAGACACACTAGTATAAGAATGTAAGCTGTACTTACTGGGTCTGTGTTACTCATGATGCTACACCTTCATGTTTTCAGGTAACGAGTAGATGCATGGGGAAAAGGGGATGAACCTACTAAATAAAAGAAAGTTTTTCCTACTACTATTTCAAGAGAATGAGTACTATAATATATTTTGCTAAACTTTGGTATTGTATAAATAATGATTTCGTTTCCTAATAAAAGTACTATTCAGACATACCTATATATAGTCTTTTACTTTCTTTCAATTTATTCAAAAGGAAGTTTTTTTTTGTTTAGTTTGGCTCACGTCACAAATTCATGAGCCATATTTCAGTACAATATTGGCCTCGGATTTGGAGGCGTGACATTACATCTCATGGAAGAAATTATGGAGAATACTAATGAACTTTGTCTAGCTCTGCAAAGTCAATCTCAAGACATTTTGAATGTCATGAATCTTGTTTCCTCTACTAAAGCATTCATTCAAAAGTTGAGAGATGATGGATGGGATACTTTATTTGCCAAGGTAAATTCTTTTTGTGAGGCACGTAACATAGATATCCCAGATATGAATTAATGCTCGTTATGTTGGAAGAGGAGGTCGAGCTCGTCACCAACCAAATGACTGGACAATTCAGCATTATTACAAGGTAGATATATTTTATGCTGCCATAGATTCTCAATTGCAAGAATTGAATAACCAGTTTAATGAGCATGCTGTAGAGCTACTTATTCTTAGTTCAGCTTTGGATCCTAGAGAAATAAGTAAATGTTTCAAGATTGATGACGTATGTCAGTTGGTAGAAAAATTCTATCCACATGACTTTGCAAATCATGAGAAACTACAACTCAAGAAACAACTTGAATTTTTTGAGTATGATATAGTTCAAGATCAAGAGTTCAAAAGTATTTCAACTATGTCTGATTTATCTCAGTGGTTAGTAAGAACTAGAAGATCAACAAGGTATCCACTTGTTTATAGAGTGATTGTGCTTGTGCTCACTCTTCCAGTGTCTACTGCAACTATAGAGCGATCATTTTTTGCTATGCGTATTGTCAAAACAAGGCTTCGTAACCAAATGGAGAATGACTTTCTTACAGACTCGTTAATGATGTACATTGAGAAAGAAATTGCAGAAAAAATTACCATCGACTCAATAATAGATGACTTTCGCGACACGCAAGAACGTCGAGTTATGTTTTGAGTCGATGGAATTATTGTTTTATTTTTTCTTGATTTTTGGCTTATTGCTTACGAATTCTATTGAATAAGATTTTTAAATTATTGTCATACTGTTTTTTTTTTTATTCGAACTTAATAATTCGGTTATATGATCGTTACTTTATGTATGGACCCCCCTAAAGATCAAACCCTGGTTCCGCCCTTGCTTAGGGGAGAATCCGGGTCCATTGGATATTGGGTCAGTGATAATGTCAGTAAATTGCGATGAAACTCGAGCATTTTGGTCATTTTTCATTAAAATTGGGAGTCAGACTTGCATCATTTGACTTTTGGGCCTGAACTCATGTCCTTATTTGTATAAATCTTTTTGAAAGTGGGTTCTCTGTGTTTACATCTTTGTTATTATGTAATTTTCTATATAATATACTCTTCTATACAAAAAGACTCCTATTATCAATGAAAGTATCTCAACATTCTCCTTAATTCTCTTTTCCTTAAACATATTTAATATTTTACTGCCACTCCACAAATATGTTGATATTTCCCCCATCAAGTAACATTTTGACAGATATGCAACATATGTGAAAACCATACGCATTAACTGCATTTTTACTTTTATTATTTGCTAAACAATTACTAATTACATGTTGATGTTCCCCCAACTAAAAGAACTGCAAAAGTGTAATGGATACATCAAATATAGGTTCTAATGCAATAATATATTTCGCGAGCAGTAATTAGGCAATTCTTTTGATAGAAAAAAAAAAAAGGAACCAAATACTATATAATTGCCTTATTAAACCTAGTAGAAGTGCTTGATGCATGATTTATATAAGAAATTGATCACTCACTTTTTGACCAATAGCTAAATAATTCTCTCAACCTGTTCCATCCAGTACTATGGTTTGCTTTTGCGCTCCACGATGCTTGTAAGGAAGAAGCTGCCCGATGCTCTAATGGAGAATGCTCTAAGTTATGCATGTTCAAAATAAAATGCAACTGAAATTTAGAGACAACTCTCCTCAGATTGTTAGCACTGATACCAAATGCTTCCACTCTAGTCTGGGACACGACAGTTTTGGAAGAGACAGGCAAATTCGATATGGAGGCAAATTCAAATGCCCAATCTAAAAGTTCCTCTCCAAATAAATTGTCTTTCTCAAGGCACTTAATGATTGCGAAATCATTTGTACTTCCGCCAACATTGGTATCAATACTAGTTTTGTAGCTCAATGCGGTGCCTTGTGTGATGAAGAGCACATTCCAAAGTGGTTCCCTCTCTCGAATAATATAGCAGTTTTTAGTAAAAGTCATTGGCTCAAGATGCTTCACGATTTCTTCCAACACTAGTGTAGTCATATTTTTAAACATTGGTACCTAAGAAAATTGATCACATACGTACAATTAGTACACAAGAAATTAAAATGCAGAGACATATCACTAATATTTCATTTTCTTTAAAGTGTAATTATTTCTTTTTTGAAAAACTTGTTAATTAAGAGCAGACATAGTAAAGATATACTTACTTTATCCATACAAGTCTTCATGATCTGTCTTTTGTCATCTATAGGAAGAAGAGAGAAGAAATTCTGCACATCAACATCTTTGTTTTCTTCAAGCTTTTGTTGTACCTTTTTCATGATCACCTTCTTCAACTTAGTATCTCCAGAAAGGTGGTTTCTAGTTAACCAGATATCTATATCCAAATTCATCATTCGCACCTTCTGTCTTAATTTAGCTTGATCTGATCTTTTATTTGATACCTGCACAAAAAAATTTGTTCCATATATAACAATATTAGGGCTTCATTTGACGACTCTTTATTTAAAGACTGCTAATTAATCAATACCAACCTGCAACCTTTTATTGATATATATTATAAACAACGCCAAGCCACTTATAGATGTTAAAATGCAGAAGCAAAGTTCTAACGTATAGAAACTGGGCTCCAGATTTGAACCAAACGAACTGCATATGTACAAAAATAAAAATGGTAAGGTACAAAAACAATACATATTCTTTTCTTTTTTTTTCTGGAAATTATGACAATATGTCGTAAAGGAAACATCAGGCAGTCTTATAAGTGTGTGCAAACCTCAAATTTTTCAAACCCCACCAAAAAGATTGCAGAAGCTTTCGTGGAAGATAACTTGATCTTGTCAAATTAGACCGAAGAGCATGCTGATATATACCAAAGTCGAACTTTTTGTCATCTGCTGGTTCTATAGGGCATGATGCCTTTATATGCGTCATGTTGCAATTTTTAAATAATCGAGCCGTGATATTCTCATCACAGTAGAAATTAAATGTAAATGGTGCGATGCAAGTAAATTGATAGCTCGAAGCGGCTTTGTACCAACAATCTGTCTCTCTACCAACGGCAAAGTTGTACCACAAGGCTCCAAATAACTGAGTCAACCACAAGTAAATAAGTAAGAGATTTCATACAAAAATTTGAAAAGGTTTAGGAAGCATGGATGCATGCTTATATGTGTGTGTGTATATAGGCGCGCGCGCACACATACATGCAGGGGTTCTCAGGAACGGAGGTTCGTTCCTTAGCTAAGGAACGGATTTCCATATTTTGATAACTTTTCGATCACATATTCACATCTTAACCGTTAAGTTTTTAGGTCCTAATGAGTAGATCATCTTTACAAAATTTCAGCGAAATTGATGATCGTTAAGGTATTCAAAACTGCAATTTATAATTATGAACACGAACGGTTCAGGTTGGATAGATTCGGTTCGTTCATTGATTTGATCAAGTTCGATACCTTAACGATCATTAATTTAGCTGAAAATTTGCATAAGTGATCTATACATTACGACCTAAAAACAGAACGGTTAAGATGTGAACATGTAATCGAAAAATGGTCAAAATATGGTAATCTATTCCTTAGCTAAGGAACGGACCTCCGTTCCTCAGAGAAATCGTGTGTGTGTGTGTGTATATATATAAAATTTATTTTACTGT